>CAJFCJ010000004.1:2507397-2525125 GCA_904063045.1 Dimorphilus gyrociliatus
TTTGATTGTTATAGTCAAAAGTTTTTGCAGGGCTGCTGTCTTCACACAATGGATTAGCAGCTGTTGAAGATGGCAGAGTGATTTGTGATGTTGTGGTCACTGAAATGTAATTTATCATAAAGAAATGCATTTAATTACTGAAAATGTGTAAATGCTTGGTTTACTGAGTTCATTGAAGCACATTTCAGAAGAAAACTCAAATAGATCTACATCATTATTTATTCCAGGTCTTTTTGTGAAATATATATTTATATGATTTATTTCAACACCATGTCCTATTTCATCAAAACTTCCTTCAACTCCAAAAACCTCAATCTAAATTTTAATTTGGTTTTTTAATAGCTCCTTCTAAAAATTACCTATACCTACATTATGGCTTCTAACAATTGAATTATTGTTTGTATAAAGTTCAATTTGATAATAAGCAACATTTCTAAATTTTACTCTCAGTCTCTTTACCATATAAGACCCATCTCTATCTTTTGGTGTTATAGTTAGTTGCACTTGATAACCCTCTTCTGTATAACTTTTATTTGACCCTTTCAATACTGAAGACAAATCTCTTTTTGGGTAACTGGAACTTTGAAGTACCATCTTTTGTTGATTATAGTAATCAAAAACTATATTGGTGCCACCCTGACACTCTATTGTAAATTATTTAGAATTGGTTATTAGTACGTATGAGTGAAATAGTTTACAGTACAACCTGTTGATGCTGTGGTTTCTTGTACCATTGTAGTTGCTACAAAAAACTGATAATTAATATTTATTTTTTGCATTTACTTAATGTCTATTACCACTTAGAGTGGAAGCTGTTGATGATACTGTTAAAACATTGTTATATAATCAACAATAGTTTCTAAATTTTCTTTTTACTGTACTCACAAATTTCTGAACAGAGTATTAAATTAAGATCCTTTATTTCTAGTGGTGAACTTTCTTCTACCTCAAAATATAATTCAATTTTATCATATTTATAACCAGGGTGATCAAAATTTTTATAGAATCTTGTAAATTCTGAACTAATTTCAGGAATCTAAAAGTTCACATAATATATTTTTTATTAGATTGTCTATTTAATCTTGTATTATGATTACCACAGGATCTGTTTCTTCAACTTTTTCATCAGGGCAATAAAATTTTACTTTGACACTTTTCACATTCTTAACTGCAAATTCAATTCTAAGTAGTATATTGAAGGTTGGTTCCTTTGGTGTGATAGTAAATGTATGTTTTTTCAAATTCATTAAATCTACCCATGTTGCTCCTGATCCTAACAAACCACTTTCAACATCATGCTTTCCCTCTGGGTCTCTTATAATATTCATAATTTTATTATTGTAATTGTAGCTAACAGGATTTTCTCCTGATTGACAGAGAGGAGAGAATGTTGTAGCATTGAAAGTTGAGGTGTGTGTTGGCGCTGGGGTTGTAGTTATTACTTCTGTAACATTGGGCAGACTAGTTGTCCAACAATCTTTTTCATCACTTCCATCTCCACAATCACTATGCAAATCGCATCTAGCAATGGAAGGTATGCATTCTCCATTATCACACAGAAAATGCTTATCACCCTTGCATTGATTAGTACAGTTGACTTCGTCAGATTTGTCACCTAAACCACAATCTGGATATCCATCACATCTAAAAGTTTCATCAATACACCTGCCATTTGCACACTGAAATTCTGTCTTTTCACATTTTGGGGGTTCTGCAAAGCATAGTTTATTAAAATACCACTTAAGTTAACATCATGGAAAGAGGAAATCTTACTGCATCCAGTTTCATCACTATTGTCTAAGCAATCGTTTTTTCCATCACATATGTAATTCATGGAAATGCATTTTTTACCCATGAAACATGAAAATTCCGTAGGAAGACATTTTTTTTTACCTATATATAAAATATGTAAAAATGAACAATTTGAGCATTCGGAATTTGTTAAAACACTTACAATTCGACTCATCACTGAGATCTGGACAATCATACATACCATCACAAACAAAATCTTTTAAAATGCACTTCTCTGCTGTTTTGCATTTTTGCTCATTTGCTTTGCAAGTGATATTACACATATCTCCAACACAATTAAATAGCCCATTTATACAAGTACAGTTTTGGCAGTTTTTTCTTAAGAGAGATCCCTTTGGATAAGCTGTTTCCTTATAGTAACATGAGCAATCTGCAGCAGGTATGCATTTTGCATTATGAAGTATATAACCTTCCTTACAGTAACATCCCTCTACACATGGACCATGATCACAATATTTATCCTTTTCATCACCTATATTTTTACATGTTTGCGGACAAGATGGACCACATTCTCGATATTCTGAATTTCCAGTACACATAATAGGACATAAATGTTGGCTTCTCCATTTGGAAGGGATTGCTCTTCTATTACACTCATCAGCAAAGTTGGCTATTGATGCACAAACACATTCATAGTCTCCTCCTGTATTGCATCCACAAGCATCCCAGAGGCAATCCTTATAGAAAAGTTCATAATTTGGAACAGATTGGCGACATTTTGCAAAGACAGGTCCTTCCTTTATCACTCTACATATGCTCTTGGCCCATTCAAATCTCTCGGGATGCAATTTACAGGGATGAGCTTCTGGAGGTGATCCACTACAGGTTCCGCTAACCTCCCATGTGCTTCCAAACTCAAATGAATTTTGACTTTCACCAAAATCATTTTCTGAATCATCATCATAATTTCCACATAAACCTTTGACTTGGCCTTTGTACATTTGATTCATGTATATGTAAACTCTAGTATGCTTATCCCACAGTATTGTCACTTTCAACTTTGAAAAATAAATACTTGTAAATGATCCAATCTCACCAATTTTTAAATTGTCAAAAGCAATTGGATTTGTAACATCAACTGTTACATTATTAATATATACATCAGCACCATGTATCAAATGAATTATCATTCTTCCTGTAATAACTTTAATGCTTTTAGTGCATGTAGCCCCTGTAGTCCCACAAGGTACATTTTCCCCAATAATTGATATTTCTTTATGCTGTACAAGATAATAAGTGCAAGGACCCTGGAAACTGTACCATTTACCATCAAAAGTTAAATAGTGAGGATCACCGCTGGCTTTGCATATACCTTGACAATCTTCATCATCAGTTGCTGTTTTTTTCCATAATCCACCAATGCATGCATAATAACTACAGCCATCATGTAGGATATCAGTTTTGTTGTATAACTGCCCATTATGAAGACAGGGACAAGTTTCTGGTTTAACACAACTTTTATCGGGGCTGAGAAGAAGACCATCTGGACATGCGCAACCTGTATAATATTCAAGATCACCACATTGGTCTTTAAAGGAGTAATCAGAGCAAGAAACACCACATGTTACAGCATTTTCCTTCCAGATTTGATTTTTTTCACAATTTTTAAAAGAGCAATCTGCCTCCTTACACTCCCAAGAGCCATTTACACAGATACAATCCTTACAGTGCTTTTTAATAACTGTACCAGATTTCTTATAAGGGGATGATTTGTCACTCTCATCATAGCATGTACACTTTTCTATGCTGACACATCTATTTTCAGCATCCATCCTCTGCCCACTTGGACATGAACATCCTGCATAGCAACGTTCTTCATTATGTGCCAAAGGATTTTTGCCATCTCGGCAATTTACAGCTGATGAAGAACATTCCCTGTATAATTTATCATTTGAGCATTTATAAGAAGAGTCTGAGCATTTTGTGGCTAGAAGATCATTTCGTTTCCATTCTATTTTTATTCCTTTTTCTAAGCATTTTTTTGCCATTGCAGTTACCACAACACACAATGATTTGTAACCAAAGGCTGCATCACTAGCACACAAGTCATATTCACACATCTCTTGATAGTAACTGCCATCTATATAATCCAAGCATGGTGCAAAAACATCTTTCTCATCAACTAAAATTTTACATATCTTTTGTGCTGAGTCAGCTCTCTTAAATAACAAAAAATAATAAAAAAGAATTCTTTTTCAATAACTTTACTAAAACTTACTCTTGATTGAGTAGTACAGGGATCTATAACCTCTCCTGCCTTCTTTCTCTTAAGAGATTTACAAGATAGTTGTCTATAAGATTCAGAAAATTCGATTAGATTTGAGTGTGGACCATTTGCTTTACTTTGACGATCATCTTTTGGTGAGCCATTCATATTACCACATAGCCCTTTCACTTTACCAATAAAATATGGTGAAAGGTAAATATACACTCGCCCATTGGCATCAAAATCAATTGAAAAACCAAATCCCTGAAGAACTGTAAACAGGCTTGTCACTTGTTTAACAACAAAACTCTCCATCATAATTGGATTCCTTTCCAAGTTGGACATAACTTTATTATTAAATATAAGTTTCAGTGGTCTAATTGTTTAAAATATTCATTATAATAGTTATTAAATTTTCAATTAATTTTATACCTATCTCTCTCTTTTTGTACTTTTACAGTATTATTTTGATACTCAACAATAATAGCAGTGGTACAGAGAACAACCATATCTGTACAATCTTCAATTTCATATTTTACTTTAATATTGTGCTTGCCACTTTCACCAGTTTCAGTCTCAACTAAAGTATATTCACAATCATCTCCTCGTAAATCATAGAGATCTCCATCAAAAGTTTGGAAATGCTGATAGCCAATAACTGAACACTCTTTAGGACATGGATTTTGTTCACATATCCACCTTCCATTCTCACATTGACATTCATTGCAGTCAACTTTGACTTTATCTCCAGGATGGTAACGTTTAGCTTGAAAGTGACAAGAACAATTTTCAGGTTTCACACACTTTTCAGATTCTGCATCAAAGTAAGTGCCATCTTCACATTGGCAACCAGGAACACATTCATTCTGACACATTTTATCTGATGTGAAGGTGTAAAGACTTTTGCAAGTTTTCTGACATTGTGGAACACATGATTTATAAGTCATATTTGCTGGACATTTTCTTGCTGTACAGAAAAGTTTTCTTAAAATTCGAACTAAATATTTTGATATTATTTATAATTACGGCAAATATTTTGCTTCACATTGTCAATTATTACACCATGAATAGCACATTCATAAGTGTACATTTCCATATAAAAGCAGAGCATTTTTTCAACACTTATTTCTTTCTTGGATTTTTTTGATAATTTACAAAAATCATGAATGCACAAGCTTATGTAAATACGCGCATCCACACTTTCTTGACAAACTGACATTGGAAATTTTTTGAAGCTATTGCACTTTTCTTTAGCTTCCTCCAGTATACCATCATTTTTACATTCAAATGTTGTACTTGGAGCATCAGGACACTAAAATAATTTGAATGAAAAATTTAAAGTAAAGAATTCAGAAAAAAACTTACAACTTCTCCCTAGAGATAAAAATAAAAGTTTATTGTAAAGTACATTGTATTTAACTCTTTATCTTACTTTACTAGACAAATCCCTAATTGAAAATGAATTGGCCATGGCAGCAGGATATACAGCTATTTGACCATTTTTTTGTCTCATATCATTCAATGCGTCACCATCAAAATTACCACATATTCCCTGAATTTGCGAATTTCTTGGACTCTTGGCATCATCTATAGAGATAAACCAGGTAGATGAGCCATCAATCAACCATTTTGCCCTTAGCTCAGCATATTCCAAGAAGATATAATCACCAATCCACTCAAACTTAACATCTAATTTAGAAGATATTAAAAAATGCATAATGTATTAAATTTTTACTGACTTGATAATGATTGTTTCCCAGAATGAGAAATAGAAATCTGCTTCCCATTGACAAAGATATTATGACCAGATGCCTCCACAGTGGTTCTGGTATTTAAAATAAATGTTAAATTTTGATGACAAGTTTCAAGTTCGTCACAGTCAATGATTTTAGTTGTAACAGTTTTGGTTGCATCACTGTAAACTGTATACTCGCAGAAACCTTCAAAGAGATATTGTAGTCCATCAAAAGTTCTGAAAACTTTTCCTGCATAATTCATGCAAGTGTGAAATCCAATATTATATTTTTGCTTTACAATTGCTGGTTTAGTTGGATCAGAACTGGACACTATATCTCCATTACAGCTTAAACAAGCACCACCAGTGATACCCCATGTAGAACCAGAGGCCCCACAACAGCTTTCTTTATTTATTGGGTCTGTAGATGAAACTTTTCCAGAACAATCTAGTGTTGAAAAGCAGTATTTCATATTCTCTGTAATAAGGTCTTTTTGTTGATCACAAGCAATGCCACTATATCCTTGCTCACATTGGCATGTTTTAGGTGCTGTACATATACCATTAAGACATGGTGGATTGCAAAGTGGCATAGAGCAATCATCCCCTTTCCAACCTTGGCAACACTTCTCAATGGGTTCCCGATATTCTCTGTAAATATAATTTTTGGCTACTCACTCTTTAAGTAATTACAATTAAACCTGTTGTATTGACACATTCTTGTTTTATCTGGAGAGTTACTCCATTCATTAATTTTAGATTGAGCCTCTTTAGCAGTTAAATTGCCAAGGTTACTCCCATTCTGATCTAAAATCCATCTTTTTAGAACTCGATCAAAGAAATCAGAACAAGGTGCTGTTTCTGTTTTCTTAGTAGTTTTAAAATCAGGACAAAAATGTTTCTCTCTATTTAAGTCAAACTCATTAGTAAAAATAAAAAAAAATTGAACATCTTACCCCTTAACAATATTGAAAAGAATAATCAGAGTACAGATGATCAATTTTAAATGAAGAATATCCAACATATTCTAACCTTAATAAGGAATCTTATTTAAGTAATATAAATAGTCTAATAAGAGCCAGAGACGCAGAAGTCTCTAGTTCTGAAATTATTGAGGTTTACAGCTTGAAGTTTTATATTTAAAAGTGCTTTAAAAGATTTTTCCATTCAAAAGCACCTGCTATCCATGTAGTGCCGCCTTGCATATATTTTAATCATTTTTAATCTATTGTTTGCTGTTTTTGCCTTTCAAGTTTTATGACACATCTGTAATTTATGTATTTCTTTGTTGTTTATAGAGTATCTTTCATAAAAATTTTAGTTAAAAATAAACTATTATGCTCTTTATAATATTGGAGAATTTTTAAATTTGTTCTATTTATTCTATTTACCATTTTATTGAATGATATAGTTAAGTACTTGTAATATTTACCCAAAGTGTCTTAGCTAGAAAAGAATGGATGAGAAATGTTTTCTTTTTTTTGTATTGTATTCTTGGGAAAAAGAGAACTTGTTTCTGTTCAGGCAACAAGTGTTTTGGCTGGCACATATTTTTAAGTTATAAAATTAGAGTAGCTATTGAGAACAGGAAATTAAACAAAGCAAGTTTCTTTACATTGAGCCTATAAATATGTACAACATTAATTCATTTCATTTGAGGTTAAACTTGCCAAAACTTCACAAGCTCATTAGTAGTTCGAAGATAATTAAAATTTAATATTTTTAAAAAAGTTATTTATCCAAATAGTTTATTTGCAAAAGTTGATTAATTAATCAACAATTTAGCATAGACCACTCAAAAACCTTATTCAGTCCTAATCAAAATCCATGTGAAATTAAATAAAATAAAACATATAACAAAAAAATGTTTGCTTTTTATCCCAAAGAATCCCATAGTTAATTTTCAAAAGTGACCAAAATTTATTTAAAAAGTGCGCCAGGAAGTTCTAATCCTCCTGTATCATCACCAGGAAGTGGGGGTAGTTCGTTACCATTACCAGGTAGACCTAAATCTCCACCAGGAATGGTGTTGTCTCCCTCATTGTTAACAATATTGTTTTCATTTGTATTACCTTCAGTAGTTCCTTTATCATAAATTTAATTAGTAAAACACAAAAGAAATAATTTATATTTATGCTTACCTGCACAATTATTGCACTGACAATTGTTGAAATATATAATCTCAAACTCTCTAGGTGTACCTTGACAATCAAATGTGATTTTTTTACGCTCCCCTTCACCAGAGCAACATTTACAGTGTTTCTCATGATAAAGCTCTTTGTTTTGATAGAAAAATGTAGGTCGGTCATTAGAATCACAGGATCCTTCACAATAACTTAGAGTTACTTCTCCAGGTGTTTTGCATTGGATATTTTCATTTTCTGGGTCATTTACTTCTAATACTTTTGTTTCTTTCTTTTGCTGACACTGTGAACCTGGGACTACAACAAGTCAATTAATAACTCAATTGACAACTGTATATTAATCTTACTTGGTTTAGGTTCGCACAAGCAACAATGTGTGGAATTAATGATCTTTGTTTCATCCTAAAGATAAAAAAAACTTAGCTAAAAGAAGCAGATATCATAATTTAGGATATTTACAGGTTTACAATAGCATTCATCTGATCTATTGTATGTCACAGCTTCATTTGCCACGCATTTGTAATATATACATTTGTCTTCTGCATCTGGCCATTGATCTTTGATCTTTAATTAGTAAAGAGATTGTATTAATAATTTTTAATAATTTGACAACATTGCTTACCTCTCCATCTACTATACAGTTGCTGCAGTTTGAATATTTGACACATCTTCCAAGGCTATCTCTATAAAATCCATCAGCACAAACACATGTGTATGGGTCAACAACATATGGGCAGGTTCCATTTACTAAACCTGGAGCAGTACAAGAGAATTCGCACTTATTGGTAGTGGCTATTTCCTCATTTTCTCCACATACAACTGTTGTTGATGGTGGGGTTGGTGTGGTTGTAGTATGAGAAGTACATGTGATATCCTCATTGCAACTTTCAGTTTCTGAATGTTTTCCTTCGCAATCCTTTCCATTACATTGTGGTGCAGGATTATTGCAAGATCTTGTTCTATGTCTTATACCACCATCACAATCTTTTGTACAGGCAGTCCAATCTCCCCAGTCTCCCCATTTACCCTCAACTATAAACATTTTCAATAGTTTTTTAATTATATTGAAAAATCAAAATTTATGGAGAAACTTTAAAAACTTACTAATTTTGTCTTCCTTTAATGTACAAACAATCTTATCATAATCACATTGGCATTCTTCACAAAGAGTGGAATTCACAATTTCTTTATCATAATAGAGTTTACCAGTGAAATCTTTACAATTATAGCATGGAGGTTTATTACAGTCCTCATATTCTGTGTCATCTCCACTACAACCAGGCTTGTCAGGATTAATCTTACCTCTTGTTCGGTATCTCTTACCACTTCCACATGTTACACTGCATTCACTCCATTCAGACCAATCTTTCCATACACAGTGACAGTCTCTGGGAGTACATTTAAGCTGTCCTTCCTTACATTCACTAGAGCAAAAGTTATAAATTACATCATAACATATGGAGATCTAAAAAAACATTCTCACCATGTCTCACAATCATTTCCTGTGTCAACAATTTCTCCAGGCATGTAGACTTGACCATTTACTGTACATCCACATTCAGAGTGTTCCACACATTGTCCTTCATCATTCATGACAGTTCCATTAATGCATCTACAACTTGGTGTACAGATCTCAGGTTCAACACAGGCACTGGGATTAGCTAAATCAGAACAAGTTAGCGGGCAATGAGGATAGGCTTCACAATCATCAACCCAAACTTTTCCATTTGTGCATTCTTCACCACATTTATCTTCATTACATCCTTTCACTTCAAAATCTGAGCCTTGACATTCTTTACCTCCATTACTTGCAGGTGGATTGTTAGGTTTCCTTTCTCTTCTACTTTCACCTCCATCACAATCAACAGTACAGTTTGACCAGGGGCTCCATAAAGACCAATTACAGTCAACAGGGCATCCATCAGTATTACACCATTCAACCTCTGTACTATTTCCATAACATTCTGCACCTTTGCCAGTTTGAGGAATCATAGATCTAGTTCTCTGTCTTGTGCCACCACCACATGTCTTTGAGCAAACAGTCCATTCTTCCCAGTTTTTCCATGAACAATCTGTTGAGCACTCTTCAACATTACAAACAATGTTAGAGTTTTCATCGCAAGAACTGGATTGTGATAAAAAAAATGTTAAACAAAAAAAATTCCATCAACTCAACACTCACCAGTTACTACACTTCACATGAACTACAACACCTGATGCAATTGTGTCTCCAACATAAACTTTTTCACTCTCTAAAGACAAACCTGAAAGACAAAACAATGGAAAAAATTTCACACAAAAAATACTAGCAAACCAGTAATATCGTCTTTTTCAATCCATCCAATAGCAATACCATCAACAGGGCTGATTTTTAACTGCTCTATCACATCTTGCGAAGTGAACACACAAACTCCTGAAAATTAAAAAAAACAAAAAAATCAGTCGGCACCCAAAAATTCCAAATCTTATTAACAAACATTCTACCTGTTGTTGTTCCTGTAGTAGTACCAGTAGTAGTACCAGTGGTAGTACCAGTAGTGGTTCCTGTGGTTGTTCCAGTTGTTGTTCCAGTAGTAGTACCAGTAGTAGTTCCTGTGGTTGTTCCAGTAGTAGTACCAGTAGTAGTTCCTGTTGTTGTTCCAGTAGTTGTACCAGTAGTGGTTCCTGTTGTTGTGCCTGTTGTTGTTCCAGTGGTAGTACCAGTGGTAGTACCAGTAGTGGTTCCTGTGGTTGTTCCAGTTGTTGTTCCTGTGGTTGTTCCAGTTGTAGTACCAGTAGTAGTTCCTGTGGTTGTTCCAGTAGTAGTACCAGTAGTAGTTCCTGTGGTTGTGCCTGTTGTTGTTCCAGTAGTAGTACCAGTAGTAGTTCCTGTGGGTTGTGGTTCCTGTTGTGTTCCAGTAGTTGTTCCAGTAGTGGTTCCTGTTGTTGTGCCTGTTGTTGTTCCAGTGGTAGTACCAGTGGTAGTACCAGTAGTGGTTCCTGTGGTTGTTCCAGTTGTTGTTCCAGTAGTAGTACCAGTAGTAGTTCCTGTGGTTGTGCCTGTTGTGGTTCCAGTAGTGGTACCAGTAGTAGTACCAGTAGTAGTTCCTGTTGTTGTGCCTGTTGTTGTTGTTTCTAATAACAAATACATTTTTTAAACAAATTGAAAAAAGATATGCTTTAATTACCTTTCTCAACACAAGCAAGAACTTTAACCTTTGTTGAAACAGCATTTTCTAAATTTTCTTTGTAGAAGGTTAAAGTAATTTTTGTTCCAAATGTTAAAGCAAACTTGTCTGGTAAAGTATCTGGTGTATAGCCATTAGCAGGTTGTATTTCTCCAGCAATATTTTTGACAATTAGGTTGTTGTTGTCCTTGTCAAAAATAGAAACTAATACTCTAGCAATATTGGTTGGTGAAACTAATGAAACTCTGTCAATTTGAACATTTTCATCTTCAGAAACAGTAATAGAAACTGAAGGATTTGTGTCTGCTACACTTGTCCAGGGTGTTGCTGCACTAGGTAGAATATTTGTGGGAATGCCACTGGATGTTAGAATATCATCAGGTTGAATAATATTACTGTCATCCATGATTTCAGCACAGTATGTAGGTGTTGTTGTTGTTCCTGTTGTGGTTGCTGTTGTAGATGTTGTTGTTCCAGTAGTGGTTCCTGTGGTTGTTCCAGTTGTTGTTCCAGTTGTTGTTCCAGTAGTGGTTCCTGTGGTTGTTCCAGTTGTTGTTCCAGTAGTAGTACCCGTTGTTGTTCCAGTAGTTGTACCAGTAGTGGTTCCTGTTGTTGTGCCTGTTGTTGTTCCAGTGGTGGTACCAGTGGTAGTACCAGTAGTGGTTCCTGTGGTTGTTCCAGTTGTAGTACCAGTAGTAGTTCCTGTGGTTGTTCCAGTAGTAGTACCAGTAGTAGTTCCTGTGGTTGTGCCTGTTGTGGTTCCAGTAGTAGTACCAGTAGTAGTACCAGTAGTAGTACCAGTAGTGGTTCCTGTTGTTGTGCCTGTTGTTGTTCCAGTGGTAGTACCAGTGGTAGTACCAGTAGTGGTTCCTGTGGTTGTTCCAGTTGTAGTACCAGTAGTAGTTCCTGTTGTTGTTCCAGTAGTTGTACCAGTAGTGGTTCCTGTTGTGGTGCCTGTTGTTGTTCCAGTGGTAGTACCAGTAGTTGTACCAGTAGTAGTTCCTGTTGTTGTTCCTGTGGTAGTACCAGTAGTAGTTCCTGTGGTTGTTCCAGTAGTAGTACCAGTAGTGGTTCCTGTTGTGGTGCCTGATGTTGTGCCTGTTGTTGTGCCAGTAGTTGTACCAGTAGTGGTTCCGGTTGTTGTGCCTGTTGTTGTTCCAGTAGTTGTAGCAGTAGTGGTTCCTGTGGTTGTTCCAGTAGTAGTACCAGTAGTAGTTCTTGTTGTTGTTCCAGTACTAGTACCAGTTGTTGTTCCAGTTGTGGTGGTTTTTTCAAAGCATCCAAAAACTTCAAAATTCTTAATTGATAATGCTGATGATGTTTTTATTATTTTGATTATGATAGAAGCTGTTTTTGATTCATCCATATCAAAGTTTATTATTTGTTGTCCTTCAGTGTCAAGAGTATATGTCTGAAATAAAGGATTAATTATTTGGAAAGTAAATTTTTTGTTTATACCTTTTGAATGCCTGTATCTATGAATGTTATTTCGACTTTTTGAGTTGTTGGTGATGTATAGCTAATGCTGTGATATATGACATTTTGTCCATTTGTTGTGAAAGTTAATTGTATATCATCTTCAGTTGTTAGGCCAACTTCATTGAAAAGGTTAGATGAGCTTTGGGAGGATGGCAATGTTAAGATTGCATTGTAGTTTTCCTGTTGCAGTGTTATTTCTTGGGGTATTTCGCAGACTGTAAAGAAAGAGGCTGTTTGTAAGTCTTTTGTTTTTAAAAAAGTTTACCCTTTTCTGTTGTGGTACTTGTTGTACTAGTTGTTGTTCCAGATGTTGTAGTTGTTGTTGTTGATGTTGTAGTTGCTGTTAAAAAGTATTTTTTTAAAGTTTACATGAAGGTTTCAATGTTTATATACACACTTATGATCTCATAGCAGGCTTTTACTGAAACTTCTTTTATTTCTTGTAATCCTCGATTATTAACATTTGGATCTTGTTTAAAAAGAACACCAACTTTGGACACTTTGTATACATTTGATTGTATAAAGTCAATTGTAGTCAAAGCAAATTGGTCAGGAGATGTTGACATAACTTCTACAGTCTGAAAAACATTTCTCTTCATGTCTTTCAAGCAAAAACAATGTTAAATAGTAAATAATACCCTTTCATAGCCATTTGTGAAAGAAAATTTTATTTCCTTAACATATTTTGTTTGTAAGCTTATTTTTGAATAGGTAACTTTCTCCCCAAAAATTTCAAACACCATTTGAGTATTATCAGAATTTTCAGCTACATACCCTAAGCCTCCTTTAATTATTTCATTTGAAGGTGATGATGAAAAGAAATTTGTTGCAGAAACTTCATGATTTGTTGAATCGTCACAAACTAAAAACAAAAACATTACCAATTGACTTTTTAGTATAAAAATCTAACCTTTAACTTTAAAACAAGCTTCAGGCCTCAGATCAATAATTTCTTGAACACCTTTAACTACATCATCTTGCACAAGAGTAATTTCTACAGTGTCAATATTCTCAACCAAATACATATCAAAAAAGAATTGGGTTTCTGAAAAGCTATCTAGTGACTCTGCCACAACTTTTTCAAAGCTAATATTGTCACCAAATCTTACAATTACTTTTTTTGCATATTTTGTTTTTAACTTTATACTGCCAAAGGTAACATCATCTCCCACTACCATGAATGAGAAAGCTGTATCACTGCCAGAAGAACTAGCAACAAAACCATTTTCAGAATACACACTTCTTGTGATAGGATGCCCATTTTCAGCAAATGATCCACCAGCTAATCGGACATTATAAAATCCAAGAGAAACAACTTCTCTCAAACTCGAACAAACTGAAATAAAACAAAATTAATCAATCAAAACACACAAAACAAATTGTTCTCACCATTAACAACAGAGGTTGTTCCTGAAGTTGACCCTTCTGAGACAACAAAAAACAATCACGATATCAGATACCATATAAAAAAACTTACCAGTAAACTGAGGGAATGTTGGTGTATATTCTTTTACTCTTGTCGTAGTAGAAACTGTTGTTGTTCCTGTTGTTGTACCAGTAGTAGTACCAGTAGTTGTTCCAGTTGTTGTTCCAGTTGTTGTACCAGTAGTTGTTCCAGTTGTAGTACCAGTAGTTGTACCAGTGGTTGTTCCAGTTGTTGTTCCTGTTGTTGTTCCTGTAGTAGTACCTGTAGTTGTACCAGTAGTTGTTCCTGTTGTTGTACCACTTGTGGTACCTGTTGTTGTTCCAGTAGTTGTACCTGTTGTTGTACCTGTAGTTGTACCAGTAGTAGTACCAGTAGTTGTACCAGTAGTTGTTCCAGTTGTAGTTCCTGTAGTTGTTCCTGTTGTTGTTGTCTCTGAATAAGGGTAGAAAAAAATTGAATATTTGTGCATAAATTTTTTGGTTTTTTTTAGGTTTAAACAAAATTAATTTACAAACCTTCCTCAGAACAAGCCAATATTGTTACTTGTGTTTTTACTGGTTCATTTGGAATGACCTTTGTGAATGTTAAAGTGACTGTGGTAGCAAGTGTGAGACTGAATTTTTGTGGTAAATTGTCTGGTGAATAGCCTGTATCTGGTTGTTCAATTCCTTGTGAATCCTTAACAATTACATCATTGCCATCCTTATCAGTGAATCTGATTGTAACTTTTTCTACATTGTCTGGTGATTTCAATGTAACTCTATCAATTTCAACATTATCTCCTTCAGATACTCTGATTGTGACTGTTGGGTTTTCATCATTTACACTTTCCCATAATGTTGGAGAAGTTGGGATAATGTCTTGTGGATTTCCGCTTGATACTGTAATATCATCAGGTTGAATGACCTTGTCATCATCCATGATTTCTTGACAATAAGTGACTGTTGTTGTTGATGGAGAGGTGGTTGTACCACTTGTTGTTCCAGTTGTTGTTCCAGTTGTTGTTCCAGTTGTTGTACCAGTGGTTGTTCCAGTGGTTGTTCCTGTTGTTGTTGTTTCTAAAAAGTAAGAATAGAGCACAAGTAGAAAATTTTACATTTTAAGAAAAAAATTTATATGCTGATTGATTAATGTAAAAATATATATAAATATATACATATCTATATATGTAAAATAAAAAACAAAAAGACAATTACCTGGTTTAACACAAGCAAGAATTTCCACTTTGGTTGTGACTGGTGTATCTTTGTCAGTTTTGGTGAAGGTCAATGTTACTTTAGTGCCCTTTGTCAATGCTAGATTATCTGGTATATCATCTGGAGAATATCCATCTTCTGGTTGATCATTTCCATCAGAATCTTTAACAGGAACATCATTGCCATCCTTATCTGTGATAGTGATCTTCACTTTGTCAACATTTTCAGGATTTATCAATGTTACTCTATCAATTTCTTCATCATCATTTTCAGATATTGTTACTGTGACAGTTGGGGTATCGTCATTATCACCACTTGTCCATGGTGTATTAGATTTTGGAATAATATCTGTTGGTGTTCCACTGCTAGTTTCAATATCATCAGGTTGAATAATGCTCTCTTCATCCATGATTTCTTGACAAAGTGTTGGTGTTGTTGTTGATGGTGTTGAAGTTGTACCACTTGTAGTTTTGGTTGTTGTACCAGTAGTTGTACCAGTAGTAGTACCAGTAGTAGTACCAGTAGTTGTTCCAGTAGTTGTACCAGTAGTTGTTCCAGTTGTAGTTCCTGTAGTTGTTCCTGTTGTTGTTGTCTCTGAATAAGGGTAGAAAAAAATTGAATATTTGTGCATAAATTTTTTGGTTTTTTTTAGGTTTAAACAAAATTAATTTACAAACCTTCCTCAGAACAAGCCAATATTGTTACTTGTGTTTTTACTGGTTCATTTGGAATGACCTTTGTGAATGTTAAAGTGACTGTGGTAGCAAGTGTGAGACTGAATTTTTGTGGTAAATTGTCTGGTGAATAGCCTGTATCTGGTTGTTCAATTCCTTGTGAATCCTTAACAATTACATCATTGCCATCCTTATCAGTGAATCTGATTGTAACTTTTTCTACATTGTCTGGTGATTTCAATGTAACTCTATCAATTTCAACATTATCTCCTTCAGATACTCTGATTGTGACTGTTGGGTTTTCGTCATTTACACTTTCCCATAATGTTGGAGAAGTTGGGATAATGTCTTGTGGATTTCCGCTTGATACTGTAATATCATCAGGTTGAATGACCTTGTCATCATCCATGATTTCTTGACAATAAGTGACTGTTGTTGTTGATGGAGAGGTGGTTGTACCACTTGTTGTTCCAGTTGTTGTTCCAGTTGTTGTTCCAGTTGTTGTACCAGTGGTTGTTCCAGTGGTTGTTCCTGTTGTTGTTGTTTCTAAAAAGTAAGAATAGAGCACAAGTAGAAAATTTTACATTTTAAGAAAAAAATTTATATGCTGATTGATTAATGTAAAAATATATATAAATATATACATATCTATATATGTAAAATAAAAAACAAAAAGACAATTTACCTGGTTTAACACAAGCAAGAATTTCCACTTTGGTTGTGACTGGTGTATCTTTGTCAGTTTTGGTGAAGGTCAATGTTACTTTAGTGCCCTTTGTCAATGCTAGATTATCTGGTATATCATCTGGAGAATATCCATCTTCTGGTTGATCATTTCCATCAGAATCTTTAACAGGAACATCATTGCCATCCTTATCTGTGATAGTGATCTTCACTTTGTCAACATTTTCAGGATTTATCAATGTTACTCTATCAATTTCTTCATCATCATTTTCAGATATTGTTACTGTGACAGTTGGGGTATCGTCATTATCACCACTTGTCCATGGTGTATTAGATTTTGGAATAATATCTGTTGGTGTTCCACTGCTAGTTTCAATATCATCAGGTTGAATAATGCTCTCTTCATCCATGATTTCTTGACAAAGTGTTGGTGTTGTTGTTGATGGTGTTGAAGTTGTACCACTTGTAGTTTTGGTTGTTGTACCAGTAGTTGTACCAGTAGTAGTACCAGTAGTAGTACCAGTAGTTGTTCCAGTAGTTGTACCAGTAGTTGTTCCAGTTGTAGTTCCTGTAGTTGTTCCTGTTGTTGTTGTCTCTGAATAAGGGTAGAAAAAAATTGAATATTTGTGCATAAATTTTTTGGTTTTTTTTAGGTTTAAACAAAATTAATTTACAAACCTTCCTCAGAACAAGCCAATATTGTTACTTGTGTTTTTACTGGTTCATTTGGAATGACCTTTGTGAATGTTAAAGTGACTGTGGTAGCAAGTGTGAGACTGAATTTTTGTGGTAAATTGTCTGGTGAATAGCCTGTATCTGGTTGTTCAATTCCTTGTGAATCCTTAACAATTACATCATTGCCATCCTTATCAGTGAATCTGATTGTAACTTTTTCTACATTGTCTGGTGATTTCAATGTAACTCTATCAATTTCAACATTATCTCCTTCAGATACTCTGATTGTGACTGTTGGGTTTTCGTCATTTACACTTTCCCATAATGTTGGAGAAGTTGGGATAATGTCTTGTGGATTTCCGCTTGATACTGTAATATCATCAGGTTGAATGACCTTGTCATCATCCATGATTTCTTGACAATAAGTGACTGTTGTTGTTGATGGAGAGGTGGTTGTACCACTTGTTGTTCCAGTTGTTGTTCCAGTTGTTGTTCCAGTTGTTGTACCAGTGGTTGTCCAGTGGTTGTTC
>CAJFCJ010000005.1:6702-80110 GCA_904063045.1 Dimorphilus gyrociliatus
CATTTGCATTTAATATCCTCCTGACAAATTTTACAACAATCTATTGTGTTTTGTACAAGATCAATTGTTGAGTAGATGTAGGCCTGTTTAATAAATTTCCTACCATAGCTCAAGTGATAATTCACTGTTAAAAAAAGAAAAAGATATAGAAATATATGAAATTTGATTTTCATCTCTAACTTTTAATATCTTGAACAATTGCCCAACTTATAACGTAATAATTATAAGCATAGTTTGTCATTGTTATTGAAAAAATTCTTAAATATTTCCCAATAATTTCCCGTTGACATGGAAACATCAAATAAGTTGGTTTTGTAACTCGAATAATATTATCCAGATCTTTGCAAAGTATCTTATCCATCCCATAATTTAAAGCATACATTTTGAAACCAGATTGAAATTCTATACTATGAGTTAAAAGAAAGCCAACTGCAAAAAATTTGTGATAAACTGGTAATTCTATAAAATAATCTTGAGTAGGATAGTTATTATTACAAATTGAATTTGGATAGATTTGCAAAATCTGGAATGAGTATACAGTACTCGCATAATTCAAATTTAAATTATTAATATTAACTGGTTGTTTTTTGCCAAGAATGTAAACTTCACAAATTTGCATATAATTATTTCCATTAACCAATATTATTGCCTAGTTTGTAGAATGAAATTCTATCGCCAATAAATTTACAATTGAATAGTAGATAGGATAATTCTAGATTATTTGTTATATCTGAACAGACTTGCCTGTGAAAACTAGTATTAAAAATTAATTCTACATCAACTTGAACAGTTTTTAAGTTTTTTTAAAGAAAGAAAAAAAGAAAAGAATATGAACAAATTATAAAAATAAATAAAGAGTAACTGAACCTTCTTTCCTTCTATAGGGCGTGAGAACGTCTATTTCATTGATCATATAGAAATTACCCATATAGAGTGTTAATCTTCCTTCAACGTTATGCTGAGTTAAAGTACCGGAACAAGATAAAAATCCATTCAAATTGATATTGTAGGCTAAACTATCAGTAGTTTTAAAGGAAATTGATCGCCTTCGCTATTTTCAGATAAAAGAATAATTCTGTTATATTAAATATTCTTATGCAATATTACTGGCTATTTTGAAACTAGGGGTCTGGAAAAAAATCTATTCAATTCCTTCTTTTGGTCATTTTTTTAATTCTATTTGAATCAAATAGGATATGGGTTCAATTTATTGGATACAAGTTTTTTTCTATCGCATAATGTTCAATAATTTTGGTGTTATTTACTTGAAAATACTTCTACTTCGCAAAATTGAATAAAACCATTATCTTTTGATTGATCATTTACAAAAGAACTTCATTGTTGTTTTAAATTTGCGCATAAAATTTAGTGGAGAATCATTTGTCAGTTGAATATCACCATTGATACAGTAATTATCCATATGATTCATGAAAATTTTCAACAGTTGAGTATCTATTTATAGAATTTCAATTGAATTAATTTAATAGTTAAAGAACAATTTTTCAACTGCTAGACTTTACTTTGTTCATTTGTTGGCCATAGAATAATCTTTTTAATAATATGCTCTCCTTCTAGTTCAATTGTAATTTCAGGTTGTCGAGTAGTAGATTTTAGTATTATTTTACATGAACCCAAAGTAATGTTGCTGCACCTTAGACCATCAACAACATGTTTAGGATGAGACAAAGAACTTTCAAATCGTCCTATGTAAGAAACTTTTTGATCAAATGCTATATTTGTTTCCTGACCATTTGTAGGCTGAAAGCAGATTAATCTATAATAATCTGAGTTTAAATCCGTAGTGAATATTTGTAGGGTACGATCGAAAATCTCTCTTGAGTATTGGTCAAACTGTGATATAGTCATGGTTTGATGCTCAGCCCCAATTTTAAATTGTTCTGTGAAACAACCATTCTGTGTCCATAAGAGAGTAAAACATTCTTCAAACAGTAGTGGCAATTGGCTGTCATCTGTTACACAAACTCCCAGTTTTTGGTCTATTGTTAAAGAGTGAAAAAAACACGAAATTATATTTGACATTTTAGAATATTTCCAATATTTCTACCTTTTCGAATGATTACTGAAAAGAGGGAATTACCAACTAATGATGATATTCCAGAATAAAAGATGCAATAATAATCTCCATGAGTCGAATCTTCTCTAAATGAAAATCCAACGTAACCATTATTTAGAATAGGATTTTTACAAAAATCATAGCATTCATCAATAGTTGCTCCCGAAACAGTTCTTGTATTATTGCCTTTATCAACAAATTTGCTTTTCTTAAGAACTAAACTCTTTCCTGTCAAAGAGGATTACGTATTAATTTCTAAGATATACTCTTCACTCTCTTACTTTTATTACAAATTTTTGGACCAAAAATGCATACGGATTCGCCCAATACACAATTGTCAACATTGCAACAGTCCTCCTTAATTGCGCAAGAATTCTCTATAAAAAGTAATAGAATATCATTTTATTCAAAAATGATAAATTGAACAATTGATTATATTAATATTTTAGACAATATAAATTGTGTTACTTTGTACTAAAATTTCTCTTATTACTTTTACATTTTGCTGTTTTTTGCTGTTTCTTAAAATAAGAGAATATCTCTTTTCAAAAGTATTAATATTTCAAAAATATAGGACAAATTTTGGAGGTGAAAACCAAAAGATCAACCTTCATGGCTAAACTGACCAATTATTAACTACTGTCATTAGATGATTAGACAAAAAAAACACAAAAGAAGACAACAAATGAATGAAATTGAAATTTTCTCTAACCATTAACATTACCTAAAAGGAGAAATTATTTAAATATCATTTACCTGAACTATTAAATTCTGTTAGAAGGAAAAGGAAGAGAATTTTAATCAGTAGTGAATATATAATGGTTGATAATCGAGTAAATACATTTTTTAGCAATTGTAGTATATAATATGTAAATGGAGATCTTTTAAATATTTAATTATAATTCAATATATTCAGTTTATTTCTTCATATTGAAAAAAATATGAAAGATATCTTTTTCAAAGATATTAAATGACTGTTCAATTATTCATTCAAATAGATAGGCTGCGGTCATCGGGTAACGGTTGCCTCTAAGATATTTAAAAAGGCAAAACGTCATGTATAATTAGTGGATAAATTGAAAGATGACAGAGATTTCTCTGCAATTTTACAATTAGAAGAAGGGAACATTGATAACCATTTTTCAAACAGAGGCTGCTGGAAAAATGGTGAATGACCTAATGATACTTTTTTGTCTAATGTTGTTACAGAGAGAGAGAATGCTATTTTCGTTGGAAGTTTTGTTTTGAAAAGAACTATAACCTAGATTTGATCAATACATGTCAATATTTTTCATATACAATAGCAGATTATTTAAAATAATTAAATAATCAATAAAACGTTAATATTGATAAAAAATGTCGGTCCGAACGTTGAAAGATATTTCAAGAAATTTCATAAAAGATAATTTATACTTAAATAGTCAAATCTGTCAATTAAATTCTATGAATTTACCGCATTCTATTGCTATGAAAATCATAGAAGAATACTGTTATGACAAGTACTCTTATAATCTGAGCGATAATAGCGGAATATTAACGGATAATCTTCAATTAACTGCCGTATCAATGGAAAGAATTCACGATTTTAGAAAAGAGAAGAATTTCAACTTTTTAAAATATCACCCTATAAAATCATTAACATTAAAAGGTTATAGTTCAATTGATCAACTATATCTATCTCCTAAACTGGAAAAATTTGAAATGATTAACTGATGTCTAAAGTTTAATGATATAAAATTATTAGGAGATTTATTATCAAAGTGTTATCTCTTAAAAACTATTGACCTTGACAGAACTATCAATAATATTGATAATTCAAATTCTTATGGCCTGTGGCAAAGAGGCTTTGGAAATATTTGTATAGGATTAAAATCATCAAAATCTCTTTTAAATCTTAAACTAAAGTGTTTATCACACCAGAGATTATCCGATCATCAAGCTATGCAATTAGGAGATTTATTAATTGAATGTTGCTCATTAAAGGAAATTCATTTGAATTTTAAAAGTGAATGTGAGGATGGAATAAAGAATGTTATTCTAGGCTTAAAAACATCATCGCATACTCTTCAAAATCTATTTTTAGGTTTTTTTCACCAGAAATCTGTAGCTATATATTTGAATTCTTTACCATATTTTTCATCTTTAAAACAGGCTGAATTTCAAGCATTTTCTCAACCCCAAAAACATATTATGTAATAATTATTATTCAATGTTTGTAAATCTTCTATAAATTCTCTATTAAGTATTAACATTATTGAATGTCCTCTCAATGGAAATGAAGGCCATTTTATTGGTGAATTATTAAACGGATGTACAGCTTTACAAGAGATTATCCTATGCTTACATTTCAACGATTCTAATCCACTGAAAAAGCTCACTGAAGGGTTGAAATCTTCTTGTAAAACTTTAAGGAAAATTAAAATTAGAAATTGTTCGCTAGATGGCGTAAAAGGAAGATATTTCAGGGATTTATTCCAACACTGTAATTCATTTAAATGATGTTGACCTATCGACTTACAAATATGATTTATGGTTTCATAATCTGAAAACAAATTCATTAAGAGATTATCTCTCTGACTATAATCCGTCTTTGAAGCAAACTCCTTGGCTGGATAAAGCTATTGATAGGTTTCTAAGAGATTTTATTCCAATTTTACAACAAATTGTGGTCGCCATATGAGTGAATTTTTCCTCTCTTTATAAAAATCAATCCTATAATAACCACTTGTAAACCAGAATTGGCATAAAATCTCTTCAGTCATCAAAGTAAAGTATCATCATTATCATCTAAATCTTCAAATATACATTTTGGTAATACAATAAAAAAAATATTTAATGAACTAGATAAAGGAAAATATGGAGCAGCTGTCTTTGACCTTTACGGATGTCAATTAGAAAATGGAAGAGTATTCTTCTTTCTTGAATTTAGACTTATATATGAACCAGAGAAGAAGAACACAGAAATTACAAACACATTTGAATGTTTATTAAAAAGTTTAAATTCAAATAGAAATTCTTTATTTAAAATTAATTTTTTCAATTATTTTTTAAATGAAGGCAATTTCAACTGCCTAAATAAGATTTTCAATGATTATACTCAACTCCAAGAATTTGGATTTACTGTTAGGGAATTCTCCGAAAGGAATATTGATGATTTTTTCAACTGTTTAAACAAACTATGGCCTTCACTTTCACATATCTATGTTCTTCATTACAGTCTATCAAGATTGGAAGGTCTAATGATAAGTAAAATATTGGAAGAGAACTCTTCTCTTAATCAAATGTTTTTAATATATCTTTCTATATACTGAAATAAAATATAGCAAGCATTTAATATCACCTGACTTCCAAACTGTGAATAATATTAATATTAAGCCCATAATATATCATAGAATAATTTCAAAAAGAAAATCTTACATGTACAGACTTATTTTATGAAAAAGAAAATAGAAACTTGCAGACACAGGCAAACACTCTCACTATCTCTGTCAATCTCTCTCTTTGAATAAATTGCATCATAGCTAAAATGGTTGACAAGTAAGAAATATCTACTTTTTTTTTAATTCCATAATAATCATTGTTAATATTTTAGACAATCAGACATTGAAGTAAATGATGATAAATCTTCATATGTAAGATAATCTAAATAATTTTAATATGTTGTAATTGAAGAGTATGTTCTTTTAGAAACTTGAAAATTCTCATTCAGTATCAGTGACAGATCATGTAACGCTTCATACTGATTTTTACATGGAACCCGCTAATATTGATCCTACTCCTATTCCTAAACCTGCTCCTACTCCTAAATCTACTCCTATTCCTCAACCTGCTCCTACTCTTAACTCGGCTCCTAATGTGGATGAATTGATAAATGTTTCAGTGATTAAAGGTCTACGGGTATGGAAAAATATCTCTTTCTTTTTATTTATATTCAACTGATTTTCAGTCTATTTTCAGTGTGCCAGTGTTCTGTCAATGATAGGCTGTATCATTTTTGGACTAATAGCACTTTGTAAAAGCGAACAAAGTAAATGGGCAATGAATAGAGGAAATCTTCTAGAAGCAAAGAGATATATTAAATGGTCGCGTCGATTTATTTTAGCAGCCCTTGTATGTTTTTTCCTAAAGCTAAACCCGCTTTTTTTCTTACCAATCATTCTCGCCTTCTCTTAAAGCAAATCAAATTAGCTAAATGAAAACGAGTATGAAATAAAATTTTTGGTGTTTTACACCAATCCCAACAATTAACTGTTTGTTTCCATTTTGTTTGCTCCTGAACCCTAGAAATACCTCAGGTCCTGCCTTGAACTTGATCTATTATTATTTTCGTACACATTTTCTCAACTATTTAAACAAAACCAAATCATAAAGAAATGAAAGAAAAACGACAGAGTGTTTTTACTCGTCGTCCAATATTTTATTACCGATTGAACCAGATGACAGATGGCGTAGCAAAACCATTATTACAACTTTTTAGACAGAATACAGTTTTGGCACAAATTTTCAAATGAAACTTTGGAATAGTTCACAGGAAATATAATTATTTAAATTCATTCCTGCATTGAATATAAATTTATATAGAATATTTTCAAATTCAACATTTTTCTCCTTTTTACAATAAAATATAATATATGTTTCTGTATTTGTTATATTTAATAAGCACTGTTTTCCAGTTGAGTGGATTTGGTGTTTTTCAACAGTTTCCTCAGTAAAATTCATTGATTCAGCTTCAGTTAGATTAACTTGATCTTTTCTTAAGATTAACGGATTAATTATCTTAATCCTCAGCAATTGATCATTCTGAACAGTAAGTTGAATGAATGATAATTTAGATCTTATAGGAATAAAAGTGTACAAATGTTCATTAAATATAGCGCAGATAGTTGAAAAATGACTTTGAGAATGTTCAAAAATTGTTACATTTCTTCCTCCTGAAAACAGAAAGATAAAAAACAATGCTGAATTAGAGAAAAATGATAGAAGACATATGATACCTTGATAATTGAATTTGAAAGAATGAATAGTGTTGGGTAAATAATTCTTCAGTAATATTTGGCTAACATTAACCGGAAGTTGTAATGTTGATTCAATTTTTCCAATTGTTTTTATACAACCACTTCTATCAATTGAACCAAACGTAATTTGAGTCGTTTTAAAATCTAACCAAAGATAACTCCATTCGGCACAATTAGTCATTGATAAGGATTCATTAAAGCTAATAGTTCTCTTTTCGGGTTTTAGTAGTTCCAATGTTGATTGATCAGACGTGTTAAGCGTTAACGAACAAAACACGGCATCGTCACTTTTAAAGTTCATTTGAAGGGAAGAAAAGCAAGGATTAGATTGTTCACTTTTCACCTGAAATTTTAGAGTCGTAAGATTCTTATTAAGATTTACAGGCAGATGGTAGAACACGTAATTTGTTGATTGAATACTAAAGATATTTTCTTTATCTCTTTCTTTAAAAGAAAAATGGTAATAAAGATAATAAAGAAATTGATTTAATGGTTATTTTAACCTACTCAAAGCGTAAACATCAATAAAAGCTATTCCAATTGATTGACCTCCATAGATTTCAGATATTTCTAATTGAATCCAATGTTCTATTGAGTTGTTTAGGTAATTCTGACATTTTCTTGTCCAATCGTCTGGTAAATTCATTTTCTCTTGAATAGAGGAACTCCATTGAACGTTGACAGATTTTATATTATTATATTGAAATAATCTGTTAACAAAGATATATTAATGAAAGAATCGAGGTGGAGAATAGTAGAAAAAGGTTCCCTCAATAAAATGCCGGTTCCCATCAGTATTACCTGTTAGCAATGCAATAGAGTACAGGTTGAGATGGATACGCAAATGTAATATTAATAAATTCTCCTATACAACCATTAGCGCACGTTGGCCGCCAACTCATAGCTATATTTGGTGTGATAGCCTCATTGCAAGTGGAAAAACTGCTACTTGATTCAAAACAGTTTGCCCCTGAAACGGTTGAAGCAATATTTTCGTAAATTAAATCATTACTAGTTGCGCTGTCTGCAAAACAAAAAAAAATTGCAGTTGTAAATTTTGCAGTTTTACAGTTTTAGCAGATTATTATTAACTATACCGTCGTAAGCAAATACTGCAATTGAATTGAATCCTATATGATACATTTGAGAATGGGATACACTTGGTTGTAAATGTATGAAATTAACGTCTCTGCCTTGATTACGTTCCATTAGAAAGCACGTTTTGTACATATTTAAATTATAAAAGAAATCTTGTCCTTTTCCAAAATTGACTTTCAATGTTTGAATTTTATAAAAATGCTGAACAATTCTTTGATTTAAACAGAAATAAAGAATATTGTACGTCTTTTGAAAATTGACTTGAATCCATTGATTAACGCAATCGGTGATAACGCAATTCGATGCCCAATCATCCATAGATAACAATTTTGATTTTATTGCATTTTCACATTCAAAATTGGAATAGACAAGGTCAGCATGATGAGAAGAGACTTGGCAAGTTGCCAAATGATTCGAATCGGCTATGTTTATTAATTTTCTTTCTACTGTTTAAAACTTAATTATTTAATTGATTGAAGTTAATGATTCAAATTTTACTTGATACAAATCCAAATGTATAACTGAAGTATGCACTGCAAAATATTCCAAATAGTATCATCTATGCTGTTATTTAAAAAGTATGTAACAATGAAACTTGAACATTCAACTACCGTTGTTTGAATATAAGTAAAACCAATACATTATCATTTCAATTTGTTTAATGATTTCTTATTGATATCTACTGCAAAAATCGAATAATCTCTCTCAATCAGTTTTGTAAATATGTATATTCAATATAATATATTTTCTATCTATCTTTCATTCTTCTCTCTCCCTTTACAAACACACACACACACAAACACTCAACGAGAAGAGTTGTAGCGCCATCTTTACGAATATTCATGAGCAAAGAGGCTAAATCTGAGAGATAAAAGACGGTAAGAGACCTGGTTAAAATGATTCAGTGTATGATAATAAATTTTTGACAGGCTTCACTTTAAAAAGTGCTCTTACTCAGTTAATTGTATTGATAAAATGAAGGCTAAAAATCACATTAGAAAGAAATGATTTATATCTTCCAATCCTCTGTTAACAATCTATCTGTCTATCTATCTCTCTGCTGTACACACTACTTCTGCCAATTTTCAATATATCTTCTATTATCGTTCTGTATTATTCAAATAATATTGAAATATTTTACTTCAACATTCAACTGGTTTAGAGTGTTGGTCTTCTTCATCTGTTGAAGTTTTAAAAATTCAAATCGACATAATGAAATCATTGGTTATTATTCTATTAATATTTATTATTGTTTGTCAAGTTGATTGTGAATATCCTTTCGATGATGTTCTGGAAAGAAGAGATGATACTTTATTGAATAGACTATTTAAAAGATCGCTGGTAAGGAAAATATTTAATTAATATATTGGATTAGGCCTATAACCTTTTTTCTTCTTCATCTCCCCTAGGAGCTGAAAGACTTTATAGATTGTTTTGGATGTAAAAACAATCGTCGTACAAATCCTTATTGTACAAATTCTATCTACAAGAATCACTGCGCAAAGCGTTTTAAAGTCTATTATTAACTGTCTAAATAAATGATACCTTTTACCCGTTTATTCTTGATCTTAACCAAATCGTCAGTCATCAGGATACGTAACTGAAATCTAAATCCAATGAGTAATTTGGAGAGGATTCATTCAGTTCGCCAATCATCTTCATTTTCGCCCAAGAATCTCTTTAACACGCGATCTTACACAATATTAAATGAATACCTATTATTAAGGGAAACAAAATTTTCTCTCCTAGCTGTCGATGATTGTTATTTCAAATTATAGACGATTTTAAACAATATATCGTCAATTCAAGTAGAATTGAACAAAGAAATAAAGGAATTCAAAAATTTAAACATTGTGAACCAGATCTGAAATTCTACTAATATCTTGAATATAAAATAGAACAATTTCGAAATATTCCAAAAATAATGGAACATATTTGAGTTGTTATTTAAAACGTTCAAAGTATTTAAATTTTTATTTAAATTTATTTAAATTTATATTCAAATTCATTTGAATTTTTATTCAAATTTATTCAAATATTCCAGAATTATTTAGTTTTATTATTCAAGTTAATTTACCTTCGAAATTAATTTCAGAGAAGAAAAAAGTGTTTTTAAAAGTTTCTAAAACTTTAACGAACACTAATAATGATTTTGAAGATATTTTAAATATTAGAATATATATTTTGAGTCTTTCAAGGTCAAGGTCGTAGCGTTCAATTTTTTTAGCGTTTAGACTTTAAAATTGTAGAATACAGGAAATGAAAAGAATTAGAAGAAATATTCTTTATTTTCCATTATTGTAAATGATATATTAAACATTTTAAATGATTTAACCCATTTGCAAGTCACTTTCAACGATATTCCAACAAAATGGCTGCTATTCAGAAAGACTTAAATTAATGGTAGAATAAAAAATAATCATTTTCCTTTCATTCCCTTCCTCCCTTATTTGACAGATGTAACGTGAGTATTGGACAACATCTATCTTAAAATGGAAATTTCAATACAACGATTGTTTCAATCCATTGAACACGTACCCATAGCATTAAAATTGTCCCATTTAAGTGATATATCATTCAATAGAGAATTCTCTTAAGATTGTCTGTACTTTGAATAGAAAAATCTATTTTTAGATTTCAACAAATAGATTTATTTCATATAAAACAAGATTGATATCTTCTGCCTTGGTATTCGAATTAGAAGAATTTTTACTGAAGAAACAAGCAATTGCAATATTTTGATTTTTTTCAATATTTTCAAATAAAAGAACCGCTTGAATTTCTCTTTTTTTATATAATAAAATACTTGTATTTCAAATAATCAGTGCTGCCGCCTTGAGGAGGCAAAGGTCATTCTACTATTAGTAAATTTGTTTCAGCATTATAAATATTGCCCTTGACACGTCCTTGACATATTAAACTATTTATGTTTAGGACTATATTAAATTTTAACAAGAGAGAGGGAGAGGGAGAGAGGGTATATCCTAATCAATCATACATTCTAAGAAAGAATATAATACTCTACTGTAGTCACGTGACTACCAACTTTGAAAAGAGTTATATTATCTGCAAATAAACAATAATTCAATTTTTAATATGACTTTTATACGAAAATAACTTGTTGTATTACGACGAGAAAAAATATATTGCCTCATATTAATAGGCCTAAGAAAAAATCGATTAACGCTATTTATATTGCTAGTCTCGTCCTCATTATTACCCTTCGACTGGTGTGAGCATGCAGAGAAACGGCTGTGGAGAAGAGAAACTCTACTGTTGTTACTTTTCCTAGTATAATCAACAATTTAAACGATGGAATCAGATCAGAGAACGATTATGTCTATTAACGTAGAAGAATTCTTAGGAATAGATAAAACATCGATACCGCCGTGCTCAATCTGTGGTGGTCCTTCGTCGGGGTAAATAACCTTTCAATATATTTATGTTATTCGTCGTTAACCTATTTATAGAATTGTTTATTAAACATCAACCAGATATCATTACGGTGTGTTTACCTGCGAAGCTTGTAAGGTGTTCTTTAGGAGGAGTGCCAAAAAGCACCATCTCTACAAATGTAGTGGAAGAGAAAATTGCAGTCCGGATAAAAATGCCATATTCGCTTGTCGCTTTTGCAGATTTGCAAAGTGTTTAGACGTTGGTATGTCGTTAAACTATATAAAACATGGGCGTTACTCTCAAGAAAAGAAACTGTTAAATAGTAAAAGAATGGCGGAAATAGACTTAAGGAAAAAGAGTATGATGATGTATTCAATTTCTCCATTAGCCAATTTTACGGAAGCTGACGAAATGTTAATTGGATGTTGCAACATACTTTCGGATATTCATAATATAAATTGGGAAGAAGATTTCCCGCATTTAGATTGCCTAATTGAATCTGCAAAACAAGGCGTTGATAGTATATCGTATCCAATTGAGCAGTATCACGACGTATTCCGTCTATCAGGATTAGAAGTGGACGATAGAAGAAAATTCTCTGGAAAAATTCAACAGATAATTGAATATAGTATAAAAAGATGGTCAACAAATTTGAAAAGAATACCTGGTTTTAACGATTTAACTGAAGACGAAATATTCAATCATTTACGTTCATATAGCGATATTATCTATGTCACTGTTCTAGCATTAAAGATCCATAATTGGAACGAAGGAGAATATCTTACTTTAAAAATTAGCGATCACAATATTCTAATACCTCAAAGAAAGATGGAATATTTTCTCGATGAAAGAGATTTCAATATGAGAAAGAGAATTTCCAATCAACTCTCCAAATTGAATCCAACTTTTGAAGAATTAACTCTTATTGTTATGCTTAACCTATTAAAACCCAACGAAAACTATCCGCAACTTCAATATCAATATAATAAAATGATTCTAGGCTTTACCAGATATTTACAGAGTATCCATGGAAACAATTCTACAGCTAGGATGAATGACATTATAAATTTTCAATCCTTTATCACCATGGAAACGTTCCAAGCTAACAAATGGAGACCTAGCGTTAAAGATTATTATCAAACAATATTCTTTAGTGAAATTTTAAAAGATTTTTGGTTTCATCCTTCCGTCCTACAACAGGAAGTGACATTTGATACTAGTAGTAGTCTAACCGAATTTGTGAATGACAATGTCCAACTTGAATATTTTAATGAAAGTGTATCATTTGATTAACAATGTTTGTGATATAACTAATATATCAGTATCTTTATAATTTCCAGTTTTGCAGTATTTACACTTAAACAGCAATCATTGAAAAAATTATTCCTGTATTTAATATTGCAAAAAGTTGTTTTATAAAACACTTTAAACAGCACTCTAAATGTATATAATGTGTAAATACTAAAATATCGTTATGATTGTGACGACGATGATAATGGTAATGATTCATACATCTTGAATATCAATACTCGATTTCAACAACTTACCGGAAGTTAAAATGTATTTGATTTGATTATTAAAAATTTCTATTTCACTAATGGAAATAGATTCATCAGCAGTTAAAACAATTTCATTTATTGCCAAATAATTAAATTGTTGGCAAATTGTATTGTCTTTATTAGAGTACTAGTAAATGAATGAATAATTCTTTTCAATATTTTGTTTTATTTCCTCATTCTGATAAAAACATTCACCTGTGAAATCATTCATCATAATATCAGCATAAATGTAAAACTTCTTTAACGGATCTAAAAAAAACACCAATGAAATGAAAATGTTTTAAAGAATTTAAGACCTATTATTTTACTTTTGTCAGTTGATTTCCAAACACAAATTTCAGTTATATTGTAAAAACCTTCAAGATCAACTGTCCACCAGGGATGCGACAGAAAACGTCCATAAATTGGTGCTTTTACCCTAACCCTAGCCCAGCCCTTAGCTGTACCTAACCTTTTCCATTACCCCTAACCCTTAGAGGAGACCCTCCTAAGTACAAATCAGTTGCTCTCTTCTTCTTCCTAACCATTTCTTAATCCAAAATTTAGTCTTGAAATTTCTCATTTGTGGACATTTTCTGTCGACCCCGTCCACCAAGCATCTACACAATTTCCAGTAGGAGCAGACTTACTAAAATCTCTCTCATCTCCATTTGCATTAATAGCTTGCTCGTAGCCCTTTGAATTCAGTTGATAAACTGGATTAGATCTTATTATGTTATCACTCTCTAAGATAATGCAACAGTAATAGTTTATATGAAATAGAATAAGGAAAAGCATATAAATCATTTTGTGTGAGTCTCCCAGCTTTCTCTAGTATTGTAAAGCATTTTATTGATACACTGGAATAATTAATTATTTAATATCATCTTATTAAGAATTTAGTATTGTCTTTAAACATTCTTTCGTTAAATTATTTGTTCAATTATTTATGACTCTATCGTTAAATTACATTGAAAAACGTGTCCTATTTATATAACACTCAATACAAGTCAATCCATCGATTATTACTTAAAAACAAAGATCTAATACTCAATTAGTGTGTTATTTTCTTTTTCTTCTCTCCTTCTTAATTATTTGAGAGAGACACTCTATTGAGATCAGATGAAATGTTGTATTAATGATATTTTCAGATTTTACTTTAAGCCCTGAATCATAGTAGAAAAAGCATTAAGGTTTTAAAAATGCAATTCATTCATACTTTTTATTATTATGCATTAAAAAGTATATTATCTATCAATATTTGACAGTTTATCAATATTTAATAATAAAGAAGGTGAAAAAAAATACTCCAACCATTGCCACTATATCAAAATACTGCTTCTTTACACGTGATCTATCACTAAAATAGAACAAATTGTCTATAAAGTCTTATTTTTATATTTTATTTAGTATTTTTGTTGCCGAAGTGATTGTAGTTTTGGAGGAAAAATTCTCTTAAATATATCAACTGGTGAAAGAATCCAATGTGACTCAATTATTGAAATATTTTGAATTATCTATAAAAAATAGGCACAAAGAATTATTCAGTTCTCTCTAAAGATATAAATTTAGCCCATAGGATATTTTTTGTTGTAATCTATCTCTAATCTTCATCACTTTGATCAAAGCAATTCACTTAACACATGATCGTTCTTGGAAAGTTTGAGATTTGGAAATAAAGAATGTATGAACTTCTAATTATTGCTACTATAGAAACTGACTGAAAATGTATTACAAGGAGGGTTTAAACACAAATCGACATCAATGTCCAGGAAATCATGGACAATCGTTACTCTGTTCAATGGTGGTGGATTTGTACAACTTCTCAAAAGTTTAAAAAAACCAGTCTTACAGGATGGTTCACAACCACTTCAACATGACCATTCAGACCAACCTCCTCTATAATAAACATTGGTTATTGTTCTTGTTCCGCTGTTTTGAATGTACTCGTATAAACAACTGGGCTTTAGCAGTAAACGGGGCTGACTGAAAATGTTCCCAAGTGAGATATTTGAAATTAAAATTTCGGATTGAAAAAAGGTTAGGAGGTACAAAGTAGCTATTGATTAGTAATTAGGGGGGTTCCATCTAAGGGTTAGGAGTAATCAAAAAGGTTAGGGAGAGACAAGGGTTAGCGTTAGGGTTAAACCATGCATTGGGGGACGTTTTCTCTCGCATCCGAGGTAAATCAAACATTCGAAAGATTGCAATGAAAACTACTATAGAAATGAGATTATTTTTATAAAAATAACCTTGGCTTTATGTGGGGAAAGGGTTCAAGATAATTTCAATCATCTAGTACAGGAATTTCTCTTGAAGACGCGCTTTTATCAGCACTGTACAGTAATTTTGTAAATCATAAATCGTTCTCTTCCGCAAATTTCTGTATCTACTGTTGCGCCATCTATTGGCATAAAAGTTACGAAGTCACTCAAAATTGTCGAAGCGTCATCCTCCTGATTGTAAACCAATTGAATAGCTAATTTAATACAGATGTCCGTTATAGAATGATGTTCCATATTCTAAAAGAGAATTTAAAATCAGAATGTTTCGAGAAAGAACACTATATAAACTTAATATGCAAATGAGGTACGAGTGTAAAACTTCTGAATTGTCAACTATAAAGCTACGGCGCGAAGCTGGGAAAAGCATACTTACCTGGCAGAAGGAATTGCTACGATCGACAAGGTAGCTTCCTCAGACTGAGGCCTTTCCATTGCACTTCGGATTGGTTGACGTCTGCGATCATCTCACATTGAGATGACTCGACTGTACAATTTTTGTTAGTGGGAGATCAGCGTTCGCGCGGCCTCCTTTCCAAATTTAATGTCAAAAGCTGAATTTATATGATATATCTGGGTCTTATAGGTCTAGGTAGATTAAAAGTATTTTTAGGGTTAGAAAACTAAATATGCATAAAGCTTTATTGTTTGTTATTGAGCTAATGCATTTTTCCAAATTTAGGCAAAGTAGTTACTTAGATGTCTAAAAGTTGAACTTCTGTTGATGTCTACTGCATCTACTATGTCAATAAATTGCAGTTGAATTATTATAGGACAAACTGTTATGTTGGTGATGTGATTGAAGATGAGTCGACAAAGAGAAGGCTTAGGTTAGTTTTAAAATAGACAATTAATCTCTACTGCAAATTCTGTCAACATTAAACTGACTATATTTGAATATAATTATGTACAAATGAAGAGTTAATACTATAATTTTTTAAAATTAGTGAAATGGTAATTCAAGCAGCAATTATCTTCTGATAAGTACAACTTTTGTACTAGAAATGGACAAATACTTTGCTCAAATTAATTTTTTAATAATTAGGTAGTAATTGGGTCATAAATTTTGTCCAATTTGACAAACTTGTATTAAAGGAGACAACATGAAACAAGAACTGTAACAGTTGTTTATGAAACTACAATGAAAATCATTCTATATTTAAAAATTTCAGTATCTTTGCTTGTTTTTAAAGAAAATTCAGATCGTAACAATTTGGTGTTAAGTTCATTTGTTAATGCAGAAACATGTTCCAAGTTGACGTATAAAATTTCAAATTGGTTTAACATTGAAATGTCTCATACTTTAGACAGAGAAACTTATAACCTTGTAATAGTGTCAATTTCATGTATTATTGCTTTTGAAGTGTTAAAAGATCCTAAGGAACTGTCTAAAGATATTTGTGCTGTTTTAAACTCCAAGAGACTGATTGGATTGTGTAAAGAAATTAGAAATTATTTCAAATCTAGTAAATCAATTGTTGATTTGGCATTTATGTTTGAGACTCAATATAGATTTTATAATAAATATCTCGACACTGACTACTATTTAAAGCATATAAGAGAGATGAAAGATTTCTTCAACTATCTTCATAAATATATTGTTGGGAAGAATATGACAAAATTGCTGGAAGATAATAAGGATATTGATATACTAGTTAATAAATTGTCTTCGAAGCATGGCTCTAATTGGTTGTTTAGTCTACAGGAATCTGGAATTCATCAAGATATTTTTCGAATTAATGCTATTGGACAAAATGATGAATAAATTAGGTCTATTGCTTTGGCAATAATGGGTAATATTCATTTTTTATACTATTAGTTCATTCAATCATTCTTACATTCTTCCTTCTAGAAAAATGCCCAAAGAAATATTCCAAATATCATCCCTATCACGAAAATCTGCAAAATTTTATCAAGACAGCCTACAGCCTACAGCCTACAGCCTACTGCTAAATGGAACAGCCATCAGTAGATCAGCAGAAGCTTATGAAAAAAGTTATGAAATAGTTGAGTACTTTAATGAAGCTGGTTTATTTGATAGACCTAAATGCAAAAATGAAGAAACTGTTGATAAAATTATTGCATTTCTAACTGAGCATAAAAATGAAATATTTAAATTTTTACCTGGAATGGCACACCTCAATAAAGAATTGAGAGAGTTTGATACTGGTGTTAAACTTGTTGTTTGTACTCTAATTAATTCTAAAGATTTAACACAATTCAATAATATATTGGGAATGTATACTTTTACACCCATATTAGATATTGAAAAATATGAACATCTAGCAGCATCTCTTTTCCTCCTTCCTTCAGAGTTCTATCACAAAGCAATGGAGTTTAGCAATGATTTCTTGTTGAGAAGTATCCTCATTAACAATTCACCTGGAAAACAGAAAAATCTGATCACAATGGGCAAACAATTGATGGATATCTATGAAGATTTAAAGAATATAGGCCTAGTCAATAGGCTAATAGAGCAAACTCCAAAAACATGTGATGATAGTAAATATGAAATTGTTGTTGAAATGGTGAAATATTTAAAAAAGAATGAACATGTTCTATCGAATACAATCTTTGCTTTGAGAGAAAAATATATCAACTATTCAATCCCTTCTGTAGATTTCTCACATTGGATTTCAGACTTTTTATGCCTACTTTCTGACTCTTCTATGCAAGATTTTCATTCCACTCTTTATGGTTATTTAGGCAATTTCAAAACATTGCTTTAAACTATTAGGACATTCATTAAGAAGATTTTACAGCAAATATCTAGATTGATGAGTTCTGTGTATTGATATTTCTAAAGGGAAATCTAGAAAGAATTGCTAAAACAAAAGATTGTTAATCAGTTTTTCTTTGCTCCTTTATGACAACAGGTTTGTAATACTAGTTTTGAGTAAAATGTAAAGGTTTAAACTTTTCGAAGATCAAGATTACATATATCTTACTGTGAGCCTTCGCAAAGGCAAGAAGAGAATCGTAGCCCCATTTTTGAACAAATAATTCGAGTTGTAGCTGGTTGGAGAGCACTCAATGTAATACTAGATGACTCATTTTGAATAGTCATATTAACAACGTCATATCAATAAAACTTATTGCACCTAGTATTATTTTTATTAAAAGTAAAAGCATTTCTTTCAACAAGGAAGATAATTTTAAAAGTGGACTGATATAAATTCCTTAACACCGGTTATGCACCTTGATTTTTAAAAGAAAAAGAAATATTATGTAAATATACTAAACAGTTTTGCCAGAAAGCAAACAGGAAATTGGTGTAAAATTCTCAGATATTAATTTGCATATATAGCCACAAGCGTTAAGAAAATTTTCAGGTCTTGAAAACGCCAGTAATTCAATACCAAACGTTTTAGACATGACGTAATAGTTGGATTGCTTTACAACGATATTTTTGAATTTCATCTTCAATTCACTTTCGCTAATTAATTTGAAATCTAAGAAAAATGAAGAAAAGTGTTTTTTTTTTGTTTTTAATGTTCCTAGGCCTACAGTAAAAAATAATTTAGACAAACCATTTAAATGGTTCTCCAAACAGGTAAATGAAGTTGCAGTGTTAGATTTGAATATTGTTTTGTTATTTTCAAATGACATTATTGCAGTTCTATTAAGTAATTTTTTAAATTTAGTTGATAAATTTTGTTTAAAAAATGTAGCTTTTGAGCATATTTCTTCTCTTCTTGAATTGATTGCTTCAACCCGATAAATTTGATTTGTATATTTTGCGTACAAAATATACAAATGATAAAATCTGGTAGCAAAGAAATCTTTAAAAAAAAAATAATTTAAATATTTAAATATTAAAAACAAACAATCTACAAACAATTGGAGTTTTTATCAACGCATGTCAGAGATACTATCTTTTCACTCAAAAATTCAAGTTTTCTCCTAAAATTCAAAAACAAAGAGGAATGAATTAATCCCATTTATGTAATGAATATTTAAAAAATTATTTTTTATCTACTGAATACAGCAATTCTTCTTCGAATCAAGTTTTAAATTTGTTGTTTTAACTGAGTAGTTGAATTTCGAAAACTTGATAATACTATGAATATCTTCGTATCCAATTTTTTGACAGATAAGAAATTGATTTTCATAATCTATATCTATTTTATTAATATAGAAATGTTTTCCGTTTGTTAAAGATTTTAGAAAACCATTAACAAAATTATTGGTTTTAATGATGTTACTCAAGTAGAGTTTTTGTGAAGAATGATATTTATTCAATTTTAAATCTGATTTTTCACAATTAACTTTGATAAATTGGATTTTTTGCTTTAAAGTTGGATATTTAATATTACAATTTTGGATTTTTTCTTCCTCCATTTTACAACCAGTGACATGAGGAAACTGTGTTAGAAAACAAAGTTTATATTTGTAAAAGAAAAGTTTTTGTTTGAAAATTTAGAATACTTTTTCAAAAATTTCCTCTGATTTACATGATGTCATTTTATAATTTAAAAGTTTTAATTGACAAACTAATTTACAGGCGACAAGATGTTTCACACCAATATCAAATAGTGGTGGAAGGATTCCATAACCTTTAAGGTGGAAACCATTTTTTAATCTTCGTTTAAACTGCTTCAATGGAGAATGTGGTTTAAAGTTGAGTGATTCAATCTTTATGTCTATTAGTTTTTTAAATGCATATATTAAATTTTATTTCTTTTACTTTCTATTGTAACCTTGACCTTTCAACTCTAAAAATGTACAATTTAAACTGGTTTTATCATTCTTCCTTTCTACCAGTTTAGTTGTAATTTGAAAAGCTCTTTTAAACCACACAAAACTTGAATATTCAGTGTTAATTTTAAATGATAATTGTTTTAATGTAAATTCAGTCTTGCCACAGAGTTTTTTCCTATCAGTTTCATTTCCATAAACCTTATAAACACTTTGATTTTTTCTGAGAAATAATTCAAAAATATTATCCAAAATTTCAACACTGAATAAATCTGTTCAAAAAATTCGATACAAAAGAAATGGTTCCTTTTTTATTTTTATCTTATCATCTTACACAGTTTCTGCTTTTTGCAACATTTTAAAACTATTTTATAGGAAGTAGCATCCTCTCTAATTTCACTGCAGGAGATAAAAAATATGTTTAAAACTCTATCTTTTAACCTTGACCTTTATTTAATAGTATATACTAACTAGAAGTATTGTTGATTTTTTCGAAAAAGGAATACTGATCTAGATAATTTTCTTTTACGTGGTTTAAAATATGAGTATAATGAGTCAAATCCGAAATTTTTACAAAGATTATTCCTGTCAACAAACGAAAGATTTTCATGTGAAACAACATGTAAAACATCACGGAATTGATTCGATTTTATTGTTATTAGCCCTTCAACAATTGTTCTTCTCTTAATAGAAAATTTTTTAATTAATGAAAATGATAAATTTCCAAAATTTTTTTCAATAGTCAATTGAATTAGAAAAACTGGTATTAAAATAATAGACACGTTTAAACATTTTAAAAATTTGAACATAATGTTTTAACGTTAAATGATTGTTTGAAATCAGTTAAAACCAATTAATTACTTTTATTGTATTTTACGTATTCTGGATATTGAATTTAAAAAAGAAAAAAATGACAAAATATTTAATTTATTAAAGATAATTTAATTAATTTATTTAAAAAAATTCTTTCTGAAGATTGTATTCTAAATCTTAAGTGATTAAGGATGGTGATTATATACATAATCCATTTCGAATTCAAAGATTACCTTCTCCAGAACATTATTTGGAAAATTTAGCATACACTAAACGCTAATTTGTTGATTGGCTGCTATTCACCCTATTAAAACATTCATCAAAAAATCAACAGTTAATCAGCTGTTCTTTTGTTGCCTAACAACATGTGCGTATTATCAGTTTTTGACTTCGAATACATAGGCCTATTTGTTAGAGCTACTTAAAAATAGTAATTAAATTTTGTTTTTCTTTTAGAATAATTAATGATGTTCATGTATATTTTTTCAAAAAAGATAACATTCAATTAATCTTTTGCTACAAGAATGTCTGAAATTGTTGTTGGGAGATAAGTTAGTGGAATTATAACATATTTCTCAAATAATCCAACTGTATAACGATTTTTAGGCCATATTGATAAGATTGCATTCTCATATGCATCAATTACTTCGTGAGTATTGCTTTTCAATCTATGTATCGCTGTTAAATGGTATTCCATATCTAATTTTGAAAATCAAAACCTTCCGTAAAAAAAATATTTAAAAATTTTAAAAATATTTTCTTACATTTTTCAACATAGTTCTCTCTAGTTTTGAATGTATCCTTTGTAAATTTCGAAGCTCTATCGTAACTGTCAAAAACCCGTTTTCTAGTATCATCAGCACTTAATAGACTAGTCCTATACATTCCTGGTTCAATTACATGAACAGAAATATTCCAGCCATGAGTTTTCAATATAAGCCTTTTTGGGTTGAAAATTTAGTTAAAACTGGTATTGGAAAAATTGAAATATTTACCCTAAACAACTTGATAGGCCTGATAGACAAAATTTCGACATTGCATATAAAAGAATCTTATTTTGTATCCGTCCAGCAAGGGATGACATGTTAATAATTCTACCATTCGCCATATGTAACAAATGGAGAAATTTAAATGACATTATTGCTGGAGCAACCGCATTAACGTTTAAAACTTCCCTAACTTTATGCGGTAGAATCGTCTCCGGCGAACCAAGATTGTGTCCAATAATTCCAGCATTATTCACTAAAGCGTATAGACCATTTTCACCAACTTTTTGACTAACAAATTCCCTAAGTTGTTCAATTTCATCGTCATTCGTTACGTTCAGAATGAAAGTTGTCAATCTATTTGAAGAGGATAACGATAAATCTTTAGCTCCTTTTTCAGTTAGGCAAGTAGCTATAACATTCATTCCTTTATTGTCAAGACGTTTCGCCAATAGATTTCCAAATCCTGAAATTTTTTTTTTTTGTCTGTTCATTACGAAGGAAATAAACAATTTCAACTTACCAGTATCACATCCGGTTATTAAAACGTATCTATTTTTAATATTCCTTATATAAATAGATCTTATAAAATGTTCAATACACCTTAATAGTATTATTAGTAGTAAAATACTTGTTAAAAATCCTAAAGTTGTAAGCATTTTGCTGTGTTAATAATTTAAAATCCCAATTTTGAATCTTCCACACAAACTCAAACCATTAATATAAAATATATATTGTATTTGTATAAAAAAATTTCTTATCTATAAATCAGTTATTTATGTAATGAATTGCTCATAATGGGTGAGATAAGAGAGTGAGGTAGAAAAAGGGGAGGGGAGGCAGGAGGCAGAGGCAACAGTTGTTTCTAATGCGCAGACAACATATGATGCTCATTTTATAAATTATAAATCAACAAAATCAATTTATAACGTCACCTAGTGATCTAGTTTTAGTACAAATAAAACAACCCCTCCAATTGCCATAAGCAACTTGGATCAATACTAAAAAAACAAAATGGCGTCCAATATTGAATTATCTACACGTAGCGTTCGTAAAAAAATTGAAAATAATGATTTTAACGGATACTCAAAGTTATTTAAACAGTTTGAAAATTCATCAAATACAATAACGACATTTAAATTTCAAGGTTATAATTTAAATTATAAAAATTATTTATCAATTGCTCAACTATTTAGCAATTGTCATCAAATCGAATACGTTAATCTATCGGATAATCTACAAATTGGAAATAGTTTAATCCTAATCGTAAAACAATTATTACAATGTTCAAATACTTTAAAATATCTTAACGTAACCGGATGTAATTTAAATTCAAAAATTTGTAAACGTTTTGGTAATTTATTAATTTATTTTACAAATATTCAAGAATTTTTTATTGGCGATAATCCAAATATGAAAAGAGGATTTTTAAAAATATGTAACGGACTTCAATCATCAACCAATCATCTTAGAAAATTCAGTATTTATAATTGTAATTTAAACGCACCAACATGTAATTCACTTGAAAAACTATTGATTAATTGTACTCTAATTGAACATCTGAATATTGGCAATAATCCAAATATGAATAATGAATTTTTAAGTATTTGTAACAGTCTTAAAAAATCATTTAAAAATTTAAAATTTCTTTCATTAAAAAATTGCAAAATTAATGAAAATAATTCAATTGGTGTGAAGGAATTATTGATGGAATGTCGTGAGATTATTGGAATATATCTGGATGATAATGAAAAGATAAGTTATGGTTTTTTGGAAATTTTTAAACAACTTGAAAAATCTAAACAAAATTTAAAGTTTATTTCTTTGAATTTTTGTAATTTAAATGAAAATATGGCTACCAGTTTAGGTAATCTTTTACCAAATTGTTCAGTCCTTGAAGAACTTTATTTAAAAGAAAATCGAAATATTGGACCAAACGGTTTTTTAAATATTACTATTGGGCTTGAAAATTCGTCTGCTAGTTTAAAAGAATTGGATTTTGAAGATTGTAATCTGGATGAAAATATGAGTAGATATATTGGAAATTTACTTCAAAAGTGTCATCAAATTGATAGTATCTACTTGAAAGATAATGTTAATATGGGAGATGGTTTAATAGAAATTCTTAAAGGACTTGAAAAATCATCTCAAACTTTACAAGTTCTAGATTTGGAGAATTGTGCATTGGGCGATAATATCAATAAATACTTAATAAATTTATTAGATAAATGTTCAAAAATTGAGAAAATATTTCTTGGTGAAAATCAAAATATACAACTTTTTCAAATATTCAAACTGCTTGAAAAATCTAACAGATATTTAAAAACTCTTGGTTTTGACAATTGTAAAATGAATAATGATGATTTTAATGAAAATCTTGTAAAGTTATTAAATCAATGTATAAAGTTAGAAGCTATATATTTTGAAGGAGATGATTGGATAAGACAAGACTTTATAGGTATATGCTCAGGGATCAGAAATTCTTGTAACACGTTACAGACCTTGAATTTCGAAAATTGTAATCTCGAGGAAGAAGCATTTAATAGTATTGGAAATTTATTAATGCATTGTCATCAAATTGAAGAAATCTATGTTGGTTGGAATTTTTATGGTAAAAATGGAATTTTAAAAATTTGTGAAGGTCTTGAAAAATCTTCTACATTTTTAAAAATTATTGGATTTCAGTGTTGCGGTATAGATGAAAGCTTATGCGATCATATTGGATTTTTGCTAATGAAATGTTCAAATATTAAAAAAATTCATCTAGCAGACAACTTTATTAAAAATGGATGGATACCAATTTGTCTTGCATTAGAAAAATCTTTACAAACTTTGGTTCAAATTGATTTTAGAAATTGTTTTTTAAGTAGGAAAATCTGCAAAAAAATTACAAACCAATTTGGGTCTAAAATTGTTAGACTTTGAAAAATTTTCTAACAATTCATTCAGCCTATTTTTAAATATTAATGAAGAAAGAAACTGTCCAAAGAGGGAGTATTTTTTAGACTGGTTCCATTTATATTATGATCAAAAGCTACTCAATTAACATTTCAATAAAAAGACATTTGAAATAAAATACAATATAAAGAAATGCCAAGTCTATAAATATACACACTTTAGAAAGAGAGTCGTTTAAAAATTCAAGTTAAAGTTTCAAATTGTTCTACAATTCAACAAAAAAGACAAACACTAAATATATGATTTTAATAATATTTCTATTGTTTTGTTGTTTAAATAAAGCAGAAATATTTGAAAATGAGAATAATTATTTTTTGGATGTTATCAATGAGACTCAACAATATGCTGAAGGATATTTAAAGATTTTGTTTAAAAAGGAAGTTTTTTCTGTCCATTTTGAATATGAACAGAGAGAATTTCCTTTAATAATAGGCGGAATTATGGGATACGACAATTTTTATTCCATTTCCTATGCAACTGATTTAAAAATTTTAACCAAATTTGAAATAGTTTTCATTGGAGATAAATGCTGTTTTCTGTAAATAGAAATACCTATTTATTTTTTAGCTTTAGTTTTTAAAAATTAGGCCTATGTTACAATTCATAAGAAAAGTCATTGACTTGTCATTTTTCCATAGAAAAGTCACTAAGGCGAAGAAAAAACTTGTAAAATTAATTTTAAAATATTTCAAAATGACTTCTCCATGTTGGCAATTATTTTTTTGTCTAATAAATTAATAAATCTTAATTATTAAATTTTAACAAAACAGATATTCTAAGTAGACCAACTTCACAGCTAAATGTTCATAAACTCTTCCTAAGAAAAGGGAACAGTTTATTTAAATTATTTACATTAAATACATACAATAAGAAGAGAATTTGTGAACAAACACTACTCCAAATACAGGAAACATATGTCAATGAATTGAAATTCAATACACTTGAAAAAGTTCTTTTATTGGTAGAGGATGATGGTAGTTTTACATTTCTATTCAAGTACTCAGAATCAATGGCAAATATCAGTAGAATATATTGCAAACATAATGAAATGAATGGTATGAAAATTTCATTCTAAAATTAAACTAAACTACTATTTTGTTTTAAAGAAATTAAGAGAATTTCAAATGGAGTTTCTCTATTATATGCTCTTACTATGGCAGATGATTTAAAAATGTGGAAATATATAATTGCATCTAAATCTCATGGAAAATTACCATTAGCTTTTAGTATATTAATTCATATTAAACAATGTTGTTCATTTATTTGTTGGAATATTAATAAACAAGTACCAATAATGTCTACTTGTAAATCAATTGTAATCATATCAAAAGTTTCTTATCTTTCACATAGAAAAAATCATAATTCCATATAAACAGCTTTCTTTTTTTTATTTTTTAGAAATATTTTCCAATAATACATCCTTGTGGTGACTTAAATACAAATATTTTGGATTGTTTTTTTTACAAATATCCAACAATACAAACGAAAAAAATCAGAATTGCAACAACATTTTGTGAACATGATTTTGAAAATAGTTAGTTTTTGTTCTAGGCCTAAGGCAGGAAGGGAGGGATGTAAAAATTTCTTATTTTTTTTAATACTAAATACCAGCTGTACAAATCTATTTTGCAGTGCATACAATGAAGAGTTTAATAAATACTCAATTGCTATTCCATAAATATAGAGAGCAAGACAAATATGATATAGGAGTATTAAAAATGAGATTAAAGAATAATTCATTGGATACATTTCATGTTCAATACAAAAAGCTGCCAACAAATATATTGATTCAGATTTGTTCAGCAATTGGCTATGATAATCTCTTTTCTCTTGTGTATCCTTGGAAAATTTCCAAAACGGAAAAAAACTACAAATATTATGATATATTTTCAAAGAGTTTGAAGATTTGCTGTTATTTGTAAGTTGTTTTCCATGTGAAACTATTTTTTTTTTCCAACTATTCACCTTGATTGGGAAAAAGTATGAAATATTATTTGAATCAAAAAATTATGATCCAGTTGCACCACTTTTTAAAAAAGAAATCTATATTATAAAATTATGTAAAGATGTTTGTAACCTATTTTCAATGATTTTTAATTCACTAAATTGCTATTTTGCAACAATAAAAAGAAAGTTGAATGTAAAAATTTGAATTTAATTTTTAAAATTATTTAAAAGATATATAATCTTTTTTCTCTTTAGAAATTTGACATGTTAAGTTGTTCGCGTAATTCAGGTTATAAAAGCTGTAGTGTGGTAGAGGGAACTTCAAAGATGATATATGAAGCGAATATAATTTGTGATAATACAAAAGGAAAATATAGTAATCATCTTTATTAATCTTTTCTGTTCAATTTATGAAACTGATAGAAAGTATAAAAAATTGACAGGCATTTTTCAAATTGTATACAAAAATTCTTGGCTTGCACTTAAATATGTTGAACATTTTGAAATTGGTGTTATTTGCAAATATTTTGGTTTTAATTATGGGAAAATAATTCAAGAATCAAGTATTGCTGAATATATATATATAAATTTGATGGTTATGAATTCACTTATGTTGACAGTTTTGAAACAATTTCATGTAAAAGTATATCACTTTTAAATTGTAACTTTAAAAGAAGAAAGTAAGAAATTCCTTTTTTCTTATTGCAAAAGTATTAGTAAAATAATCATGTGAATCATTAAAAGGATATTAAGAAAATGGCTGCCATATTATTTAGAATGTTCCCATGAAAATGTTATTGAAAGTAAAAATACTAATATTTCATTTTTTTTGTTTAATTATTCTAATATGTTTGAATTTTTTAACTGATTGCCCCAAAACCTCTGCTTTGCTGATCTACGATGTCTGCTATTATACTTTTGAGTATACTAGACAAGCATTAGTATCAGAGATGAAAGAGTTTTGTGTAAAAAAGAATTTAACATACTCTGATTATCCAACACTTAATTCATTGTTTGTCACCCTATTCTTATCATATGTCAAAATGCCAAGCGTTGAGAAATTTTCGGAGGATAATCCATTCGGTTATCAAAGTAAAACCAAACTTTTTATTGAAAACTTTCTATTTGTGTTTTTTTTATATGTTGTTCTAGTCTTGGAGAAAAGAAAATATAGGAGAAATCAATACATTTATGTGACAACAAGTGGTAGAACAATCAGTATTCCTCCATTTTATAACAAGGTCAGTAAAAGGAATTTGTCAATTTTTCCAATTAGTGATTCATTCTTTTCCTTGTGCCAAAAAAAAACCAAAACAGATCAGAAAGCGTGTTAAATATATAAATCAACAATCATTTGAAAATTCTGACAACTATAAACTAAATTGTAAAAGTATTTTATATAAAATTAAATATATTCAAACAGATATCTAAAACAGAAAATTTTTTCAACAAAGTTAAATTTCTCACTTATTGTTTATTTCAATCATATTGGGTAATTTTTATTCTATATGTTTGATGATGAAAATGGGATAAAGATGTTAGGAATCTAGTAATCAAGAAACATAATGAATTAGGAAAATTAAGGGCAACAGCAAGGGCTTTGGATTGGCACCGTCCACTATAAGTGATAGTTTTAGATATGAACCACCATGACAAGAGAATTGGGGTTGTCCAAAGCCTCACAGAAAGAGACATTGGCAGAATGAAAAGGATTGTGAAGAGACTTAAAAGAAACAAGGAAAGGGTGACAGCAGGAAAGATTTTAAAGAAATTAGAACTGGATATAAGCCTTAGAACAATTCATAGGGAGCTGAAAAGACAAAATTTGAATTATGAAAGAATAAGACGAAGAGACGATCTCACACCCAAGGATTACAAAAGAAGAGAACAGTATTATCTTAAAACACCCAAGTATAATTATATAACCGTCACCCTAATCCTGACAAAATATTTGGAATATGATGGGTCACAATTCCAGTCTGAGGATGAACTACAAAATGACAAAAATATTAGTCCGAAACCATTGTCTAGATTGTTTTGTTCGGTTTATCAAAATTTGCAGTGTCTGGGTTTTTCAGACGATTACTATATGTGACTCTATTCAACGAACAATGAATCATTTAACAAATTTAAAAATATTAAAAATGAATAATTATCCTCTGAAATCAATTTTAAGTAAATCATTCAAGCCATTAAACAATTTGAAATATTTGTCAATGAAAAATATTGTCTTCAAAATGGAATATTTCATTCAAATAATTAATGGTTTTATGAATATTCAAATTATTCATATTGATTTTTTTAATTATTGCTGCTATGTATGGAAAACGTTGGGTAGTAATGTAATATGTAAATTTAAATTCAAAATTTTATACAATTGTAAAAATCTTTTAAATTTAAATATTATTGTTGTTATTTTTTGGTTTTTTGGTATATTTGGTGTTATTTTTAGTTTATAGTCAATCTATTTATTTTCAAAGTCAGAAACATTTTTTAAATATCAGAATATCTTGTTAAGCATAGTATCATTATCAATTTCTGTGTATTTTCTATCAATTTCTAGTGTTAATGTATATTTGAAAGAAATCTTCATAGAATCAATATACAATTGGAAAAATAGCATTTTTTGCTCTTTTCTTGGAATACTAATGACATCATCCTTCTATATGCTAAGGAGCATTTTCTGTATATTAATTCTGAAGAAAAATTATTAGAGAATGATATTGGAACAATTATTTGTGAAGAGTTCTATAAGAATTTCAAATATTTGAAATGCAGTTTAAAAATTATTTTGGCTATAAAATATGTTCATGAAAAGGAATTGTCATTAAAAGATTCTCCTAATTTGCATTCATTATTTTATGATGTATGAAAATATTTTTATAATGATAAAAGCTAACAGATTTCTTTAAATTTTATTTAGAACATGAATAATACCTATTTCCTTTCTGTTAGAGATTTTTGTGTAAAAACATCAATGAGTGAACAAAGAGATATTTATGATTTTGGTATTATATTAAGAAAAATTCTACAAAAACGAAAACATTTTATCTGCTAAAAAATTTCAATGAAACAATCTTTTTGGAAAATGTTGCAAATGTTTAGTATATCTATCTTTGGTAATAGGAGGAGTTTTCTTCAGTCTCTGCTTTCATAACTCTCCTTAATACTTTTTTTTTTTTTTATGTGACCACCCTCTCTTTTTATACATTTATTAATTCTGTGACCCATTCCGTCATATAAATGTGGTATTAAGTCTGGATTCTTCTCAATAACGTCAATTTATCCTCCAACTCAAACTGTGGCCCATTGTAAACCATTCTTTTTGTAAGGTGCCAAATATTCACAATTGGGCTCAGAGCAGGGCTCTTTCCTGGCCAATCAATTGGTTTGATATCATTTTTTATAAGCCCTTTTTATTATTCTAGCTGTATCCAGCGTTATCTTGCATTATCAGATTGATATTACATTTAATTAAGTTGGAATTGACAGTATAAAACTTAAATAACATCTGTACCTTTTCAAAAAAAAGAATTTACCATGTTAGCTCATTTGAACATATTCAATTTAAAAGATATCTTCTTTGTCATATGTTTCCAAAAATCTGGTTTTTGTTCAGAATACTTTTCAAAGGAGAATGTCAACTTTATAACAATAGAATCTACAGGGTGCAGGAGAAAACGTCCACAAGAGAAAACATCCACAGGAGAAAACGTCCACAAGAAAAAAACGTCCACAGGAGAAAACATCCACAACTGAGGAGAAAATGTCCATAGTGAAAGAGAATTTTTCTTTTTAAAACCTTTGGAGATTAAGATGAAAAGGAAAATTGAGAGAATAAATATATAATTTGTATTTATGATATTATGATATGTTGAAAACAAAAACTAAAAACTACAAAACAAACTGCAAAAAAATTATAAAAGACTAAGTTTATAACATGGTAACAAGCTAAATGAATGAGTTATGACGCAATATAAATGCTGGCTGCCTTTTCCAATAAATCTGATGCAGATATTAATCTGAACTCAAATTGCTCCCATAAGCCAAAGATCTGACTTTGAATTTTCTGATAAGGCTTTCTCTGTTGTCTACATATCTTTTTCTCACTTAATAATTTCTTGTACAATGGAATCAACTCTGCTTCTCTCTTTAATTCATCAATGATAACATACAATGAAGAATTGGCATGGATATTCCTGTTTAATCTATTGTGCCATCCTTCCAGGTCATTGTTGGTTCTGATTGCTTCACCATATATTGACCAGGTATGTGGTGGGTAATATCCATATAGCCACTGGTTCTTGATGTAATCAATAAATGGTCCTAAATGAGTTGAGGTTGTCTGTTCAATGTTTTTGAATGCATTTTCAATGATGTTTGATGGCAAAAATGGTAATGCCATTATTTTTTTCATTGTGTGGTAACACTCTCCTTTTGCCTTATATTCACAAGAGTAGCCCAATTCCTAAAATTATTACATTTCTTAATTTTTTTGCAACAGATGATGATAAAAGTTACCTGAATTTTCCTATATACAGATTGGGTCCAGTGAAAGACACATCCTTTAATTATAACCTCAGGATAAACAGATGACAATGCTCTCCAGATACCTTTTTCAAAATCCACCACAAATTTCATTGGGAAATGTTGATTGGTCAGCTCCTTTATGGACTTTTTTTAAGAATTTTAATACTTAAAAAAATTGAAATTAAAAGTATGTGTACCTGAAATAATTTCTTATAAGCTGTCTTTTTCTTTGATCCCATAAATGCAAACAGTAATGGAATTTGTTTCATTTCTCCATGTTATTTGATGAACTCATGAACTGTGAACAATTGGTAAAATGGGTCTCTGACACATTTAAATGTTCCATCCAAAAACCATATCTTTCCTTTAGACAGTAGTTCAATTTGTTTGGAAATTATTATTCTGTCATCTTTCATTTTAATATCTTTTACCAGAAACTCATCTGGTATAAATGATATTTCAAAATTTGAGTGAATATCTGTCAGCTCTTCTGGCTTGTAAACATATAACCATCATAGGCTAATAGGTCTTTACCTTTTTGACTCATTCCTTTCAGAATTTTGAAAGTTGGCTCCATATCTACTCTTTTTGATGTTGGAGAATTTATGAAAGAAGTTTCCATCAAATTATTTAAATCCTGTGAATGATTTTCTGTTGTGATTTCAATGTTACACCCAATCATTAGATCTGTGCTGTTGTTTTCAACAATAACATCATTATCATCAACATCTGTTCTCATATTTCTATCACTTTCTTTTTCATTTTCATAAATATCTGGACCATTACCAACAACATCATTCATAGTATTTTGAACTTCATATGTCATCTCTACTTCCTTTTCCACTTCAGAGTTCACTGTTTTGATTTGACTAGTAGACAGCTGTTGTAAGGTGACCAAACATGTTCTCTTAGAAATATCTTCACAAATATTGCAAAGAAAGAGATGATTTTCTGTTAATACAATCATTTAAAAAAATGATATATGCTATAAAATTGAATTTAACCTACTTTTCATGCATTTCTTGTGAATTATTACCCAATGGTGACATAGTTGACACTTTGCTTTATGCTGTCTTCCAACCATTTTCTCCTTACAATTGTAGCAATATGCCATTATCTATCAGTAAAAAGAGAAAGTTACCCCAAAATGGCTGCTCAAATATTTTAAAAGAGATTTTATTAATTAAAGTTTTACCTTAAACTGATTCAATTTAAAAGACTTATCAAGAGATATTCTGGTGTATTGAATTTTTTTGATATTGTGTTGTACTTGTGAAATATCCTTTTCAGATAATATTTGAATCAAACTCTCCTTTGTATGGAACAAAAACAGGAAATCATAAACAGGAAATAGTTCCTCAACAAAATGGAGAACCTGACATTGCATAATTTTTATTATCACTACAATGTACATACATTATTAATTTTAATTTCCATGGCCATTTTCCCCTATAGACTTTTTCCACTGTGGACATTTCTCCTGTGGATATTTTCCTCTGTGGACGTTTTCTCCTGTGGACGTTTTCTCTTGTGGACGTTTTCTCCATAAACCGAATCTACATTAGACTACAGTTATGGATATCTTTTGAATTCTCCTGGAGCTGTTATCATTGTACATGAAATTATACAAGAGATATAACAAATACCTTATGCTATAACTTGGGCTATCATTCTCCAATATCATTTCATACAGCTGGAGAACTAGGCCAAAATCGAAATTGTAAAGAAGAAGATACCCAAAAGTCTAAAAATGATTGTTGTTTTCAGTGAGAATGAGTTATATGATGAAAAGAAAATGCATTAATTTTTTTAACAAAATGTTATTTTCAGCAAACAGACTTTGAATTGTAAGGGAAGAAAAATATTAATGCTGAAATGCTTCAACAAAACACGTACTCTAACCAGATGAGAAAATATCCACACTTTTGCATTGCTTCCTCCCAAACTCTTTTGCAACTTATAAAACCTTACGAATCATTATACCTGTGATAAAAATGTATTACAAATGTATCCCATCGTCCTGAAATCTCATGACTTTCAGTGGACATTTTCTCCTGTCATTAAAAACAAAGCTTGAGCCTAAACTTTTTAAATGTTTTTTTTCCCCATACATTTATTTACAATTTTACTATCTTTACAGATGACAATGACATTTTCAAGGTTGAAAAATCACATTCTTACAAAAAGAATCTAATTTGTGCAGCAAGTTTATATAATTTAAAAACAAGCTTAACAAATCAATTTTATAAAAAATTAAATAAAAATTTGTATGCTACTCTAAAAAAAAATTCAAAAGTTTGAATTTTAAATGTAACAAGAACTTTAAACTTGAAGATTTTGAATTATTTCAATCAATGTTTGAAAAATCATTAAACTATCATATATTTTCTATAAACATTAAAAATCATATTAATAATAAAGTTTACATTTTGCATTATGCAAATTTAAGTTTGAATTTGTCGAATTATCTATGCGGCCATTTTGAATATGACACTGTCCATTCTCTCACCAAACCGCTTACAACTTCAGCAATTCTGTTACCATTTGCAAGTTTTAAAACTATTATTCAACTGACACCGAAATGTAAGAAACTACAAAAATAGTTTTTTAAGCATAATTTTTTTGATTTTAAAAAGAAACTTTGTTTGATAGTTTGACTTAATTTGTAATTATATGAATTTGAAAGCAGAAAAGAAGGAATTTGGTTTCTGTGCACTTCATCCTATAAGTAATTCTTTGAAACTATATACCTAATTCAATACTATTTTATCTATCAAAAAATTAAAAGAGTGCTTTGTAGAAATTACTTATAAAGTCAATGATGTAAAAATTGGAACACCAAAAAATTTCAATAGGCCAACTTTTGATTAACTGTAGTTATTTTTAAAAAGCCTTAAAATAATTTAGAGGGAGCTGAAAAGACAAAAATTTGAAATATAGAAGAATAAGATAAAGAGTTGATCTTACACCGAAGGACTGCAAAAGAAGAAAACAGTATTGTCTTAGAACAACTTAGTGTTGTTAGAATTGTTTGATCATTACATGGTTATAAAGTGTACGACAGGAATATGTGGACACCGTAAATTTTGATAGGCCAACTTTCAATTATTTGTTGACTAGTATTTTGTGTCTAAATTCAAATAGAAAACGAGATAAATTGACATAAATTGAAAATTTTTTAAGAAAATGATAATATTTTGTGAATATTATTGGCAAAATGGCACCATCATCTTGAAGCAACATCTTGAAGTATAAGCAGGCAGAACAAAACAATAGAGGTGGTCGAAAGAAGCTTTCAGACAGAGAGATAGCCAGGACGAAAAGGATTGTGAAGAAACAGAAAGAAAGCAAGGAAAGGGCGATAGCAGCAGAGATATTAAAGGAATTAGAAGTAGATGTATGTTCATCTCAGAGAAATTGATGACTAAAATTATTATTTTTATTGAATAATTTATTCATTTCAAGAAATTGACATTTTAAGAAAATGGATTTGGTTTATGAAAAGTGCTGTATTAAAGAGAGGACACACAGTTAATTACACTTTATAAGAAATTATCAAGTGAGACAAAGATATATAGATAGTAAGGAAACTTTATCAGAAAGTTCAGAGTCAGATTTTAGGCTCATGGGAGCAAATTGAACAGAGATCAAAAGGAGGTCCTTTTCTGGTTTCCTGTGTCATCATCCGCTCCTTCTAAGAAAATGTCCTCTCTTAGTTTCTGTAAGCACATTGCTGATGTTGAAGCGAGAAGATATCATGTCATTAATCATAAATAATTATGAATATAACTGAAAATGCACCATTTTTGTGAAAAAATTCAAAGAGAATGCTTTAGAAAATATTTTCTAAACCAGCCAGACATTTTCTTACACAAAGAACATGCTAAATTCTTCATCAGCAATTGATGTAAATGTGTTGATATGGCATTGTTCTTTGATCGTTTTACAGCCAAAATACCTCGAGCAATTTGCACATATAGGATTGTCTTTTTGAACTAAGAATCCTTTGGTAGTCATTTTCCTTAAGCAGAAGCTACTTTTCTTTTTGATATTTATTTCTTCCTGTTAGGCCTATCAGAATAATATTTAATAATATTTTTACTGTATATCCCTCAATGCTTTTCCTATTGATTTTGATATTTTGCTTAGTTGGTTTAAAAAATTACATAATTGAAAATCAATTTACAATTTTGTCGAACATATTGTTAATATGTATTTTAATGGTCCTACTCATAGAGAATGAATGGAATGCTTGGTATTCTAATAAAGATTTCATCTTCTTAGGAAATTGGATTGAATTGGGTAAATTTACAATAATATTAAATAATTTATATTTTATCAATTATAATCTCTATATCAGTGGAAATTTGGATTTTTTATGAAATTTAGTCATCATGACAATATTTTTGTATCAGATGATAAATTTTCCATACTTAGCTTTATCATCTCTCTTAGTATGCATCTTGATTACAATACCATCTTTTATCTTTTTATCTCTTACTTATGGTAAAATTCCAAAGTATTATTTAATGCATTTATATTGTTTCTTGGAATGTTCAGTAATGCACTCTTTTGCTTTAATTAAAACTCAAAGAGTATAAATTGTACTTTTATAAAAGATTTATAGAAATTCATCCTACTATTCATAGAAATGCTACAATTGATGATTTGGCTGTTAAAGTTAATGTATAAACACTTGCATGGTCCCAAAGCAAAAGAATTTGTAAAAAGGACAAACGTTTTTATTCGTAAAATGTCATTTGTTTTTAACAGGATTTGTGAAAATGCTGGATATGATCTAGGTTTTCAAAAATGAATTTTTAAATCGTTTTAATAATAAAGCTGAGAAAATTTCTATGATAAATGCATAGCCACTTTGGCATTAAAGAATAAAAAAGGCGCAGTTGTTCATTCAGTGAATATATATTCTTTTATTACTGCTATATTAAAAGAGCGCCATTTTGGAATTCATTACTTAAGATTAGTCAGTCCATTTTACAATATAGGGTTTCACCTTAGGGATAGCCAAGAGACAGGGGTTAGCTTCATTTGTCGACATTTTCTATCTACAAGATTACTTATTTCTCTGAGAAGGTAACGAGAGAGAGAATAAGCAACATATCTTTAAGATCTCAATTTGTCCTTAAATTGAAACATTAAATAAAAGTTCTAACCGTATATTTGAATCTTTACTGCAAATTGCTGACAGACTACACTAGAAATCAATGTATCCTCATTTGTTATTAAATATTCAGCAGAAAGACAAATATTTGTTTTGTTTGTCAAAAATAGATGAACAAAAATATCTCAAAAGTCTTAATCAAATATACAAAACGACCAGATGCGGATTGAATGATAATTGATTATCAATAGTTCAGCCATCCAATTTTTTGCAGAATATAGCACTCAACTTTCATTCATAGAACTGCAATGTTCCTATTAATCCTTCAAATTGATATTATCGTTTTAATACAAGTTTTACAAACTACTTTTTCAGGTCTGCTTTCTTATTTCTTTTCATGTTCACACCAAAAACAAAAAAAACCTTTGAAAATTTAGCTTGTCCATATGAATATTTCCCGGGAAAAGCGATATCTGTCTCATCAATTCCAATTGCTGAATTTAATGGCGCTCATAGTGGTATAACATCTGTTGAAAATTGTCAAAAATATTGTGACAATAATCCATTTTGCAAGTAAATTTCTTTTGTTTAAATAGAAATTCAATATTCTAAGATAAAATGTTATCTTTTAAAGGTCAATTGATTATAAAACAGGATCTAAAACTTGTTTCTTTAATAATGAATCAAAGCACACCAAACCAAATTTATTTAAAGTTGATGTCAGATATGATTATTATGGAAAAGTTACAGATTGTGGTCAGTATTTTAATTTAATGGAATAACATTTCATATTCATTTGAACAAATCATGCTGAAAACTCTCTCATCTTCTTCAAAGTTTATCATTCTTCCCTATTCTTATTGTTTGTTTAAATATTATTAGGACATTATGGGTGTGGGAGAAAATTTGACTGATACCTTAAACCCTAATCTAATTGTTTACATGGCTTCTACCCATACCCTGAATTCTAAGATTTTACCTCCCTGAATATTTTTTCTCAACCTCCCACCACCCTTCCCAGGGATATTATGTTTCTAACTATTTTAATACTTGTACAAATCTGATTAAATTGTACCTACATATAGATTTTGTTAATTATTTAAGGTAATGTGGCTCCACCTATTGAGACAAAATTCAGTGATTGTGCGAACTGCTACTAAAACATAATTGATTAATGATTATAAACATTTATTACCATGAGATTGATCATTATGTTGTTTTTGCATATTTTCCACAGAGTGACTAATGGGTGAGAGTCATCAATTCAGAAGTCATATGAAAAAAATTTTTTATTTATCAAGTTTTATTAAATAATTAATAATAATAATCTTGCTTTTAAAAATGTGTATTGTTGGACTCAAATTAATAGTGAAATTGTTATATATAGTCTGACATATATACTACTGAATCAGCCAGCTAACCTTGAATATTAACCTATTTCTTGATGAATTATTATTTTAAACTTGCTTGCTGAACATGTTAGTTATAAAGAAAATAAAAGCTCGAGACAATTGCTATTGTTTAAGTGATTTAAAATTTCATGACAATTTGCGAAAGTCTGATAAAAAAAGTAAAGATATTGTTTGTTGATAAATCAATGAGAACAGCCATGACATTTGAAATTCATAAATTTTATTAAATACTACTCATTCAATCTCTGAATAGAATTGATAATGTTCAAGGCTTACCTTCAATTTTTTAGAGCTTGTTAATATTCTTTAGATATAGATTTTAAACTTTTCTCCAAAGTGTACTCATTAATTACTTATTAGAATACTTCTTCAATTAATTTTTGATATTTACTACTTAACTCCAATGCTATAGTTAATTAGTATAAAATTAATGATCACAACAACTAAACATTGCTCCCTTTCTGCTATTTTACTCTACAAGTTAATATTTAAACTTATCTTTAATTGCATTTGACATGATACTCAACAATGTAGATATAAATTGTAAATATCCTATGCAAACTGTCTGATCTTGGGAAACCACATCCTTGTTCAGAAGAATGAAAGTATATTTCAAAAACTCTTAAATTCGTAACTGTTTAAACAAAAATTATTAAGGTGCAAAAAGTCTTGTCCACTTCCTGTTTTTGACAAAACTGTAGCCAATTTTGTTATTTTGTTATTACAATTATTAATTTTATTGTGATAAAATTTTTCTTTTAAATTGAGATAATTAAAAAACAATTAACTCATCAAAGATTTGTGTGATTGAAAAATTCCTCTTTTTGGCAAGGAAAAATTGTCTGCTCTTTATCCTAAGGATGCAAATCTTCTACAATGAGCATAGCAGAAGATGACAATGGACCAACAATTATCAGATTATAAACATGCAAGTGTACTTTAAAGTGATCTAATAGAAAGCTCAATTGATAATTCTTATGTTTAAGAAAAGGATAAAGTTGATCATGCAGTTACCCTCTTGAAAGAAAAGAATCAAAAAGATCTTCTACTCAACAGAGGATAAATTATTCTATGAAAAAACAAATGCAGTAGTGTTAGGCAAAAATTATTCTATAATTAGAATATAGCAAAGTTCAAGTATAAAAAAGGTACAAAGACTGTTGTAATAGTTTTTTAGCATGTTATTCAACAAACACGAGGATAAGGTCAAATTTTATTTATTTAACTTTTGGTATTTTTGAATATTACATAGAATATCTCAATATAAAAAATGTGTATGAAAATTCTTTTTTTTCTTTAAGAAATGGAAATTATTTGTAAGTTTATTACTTTTTCCTAATTTTTTACAGATTTATATAAATAAAGAGAATATTTTTCTACAACAATTTAAATTTGACTTTTGAAAGATGTTTTGCAAAATTGGTGTCAAAAATATGGTTGATTTACTTTATAGTATTATGGATCTCTTGAATGTTTCATAGAGTATCACATTCCATGAAACTTTTAGTATAAAAGGTTATACGTTTATTAACGAAATATAAATTATTCATGAACAGAAAGAAGTTTGTTAATAACTCAAGATTTTTGCCAATTATATTAAGAGACAAAATAGCCAAACAATTTAAATTGGACTCTGGAAAGATGTTTGCAAAGTTGGTGTCAAAAATATGGTTGATTTACTTTATAGAATCACTTTTAAGTAAATTATCATCAACAAGTCTGTATTATACTTATACAATTTGTTTAAAAAGTAATTTCCTGAAATCTCCTCTCTATTTATCTATCTATCATTCTCTAGCTCCTTGCAATTATATAACAACAGTTGGAAAAAGAGTGGATAGTATTCCATTGGCAACCCTTACAAATAGTAATTCGGAAACCTGTAAAAGCATTTGCGATAAATTGACAGAATGCAGGTAAGTATTGAAATTTATGTTATAAAATTGATTTTTGGAAAACTTCCTATACTCTCTTCCTTCTCTTTATCAGGTCTATTGATAGCTATTCATCAAGGTGTGAGTTCTTCAATCAAACAACACCATTGATAGATGAACTGCAAAATGATCACAATAGTAACTACGAAAAACCTAATAGTTGTGGTATGTATTATAATTATTGGAAAAATAATTTTTAAGAGAATAATGTACGTTTGTGTTTATACAGGAATATTTCCTATCAAAGGTAGGCTTCTTTGGATGCTAGAAAAAGTGACTCAATATTTCGTATTTTTACCCCAACCTTAACCCATGATGTAATTTCACTATATTTATCCCTAATCATAAAAAAGGCAGGAGCCTAGCCCTGAGCTTCACCTTTATGAGACATTTTGTTTTACATCCGATTTCTTTATATATAGATTTGTTAGAAAAATATATATCTGTATATCTATTCAGATACCAGAGAATTCAGAGAAGTTACCGGAAAAACTTTTTCAGGAACATTTATTGCTAAATTCCAAGATGTAACCATAAATACTTGTAAACACTTGTGTAGCAATATTGCTGAATGCAAGTAAGCTTTTAAATTCAGATCTTTTTTATTACATAATTGGATTTTTTTTTTCAAAGATCTTTTGTCAGAAGTCCAAATTATTGCACTTTTTTTTCGGATACGGAAGAAGAATCTGCAAAAGAATTGGTTAATGGAACAGGCAGATCGTATTTTGAGTTAGATCCAGGTATTTTTAAATTTACAATGATTATTATCATTTGTAACATCTATACATAAATCATTAACAAAAACTACACATTTTTTACATTTCAAGTAGGTCATGTATTTAAAAGTTAGGTACACTAAAATTAGGGTAACATTGATTTTATTACAGTTATCCTATCATCTATACATTCAAGCATTTATCATTAACTTTCTTGTAAAAAGAAGAAATAGAAGTCTTCTCAAAAAATTGTTCTAAAAGAGGTCTAATACAGTGTCCATAAAATGTATTGTGCAATATTAGTGTTTAATTATGAAATATGTGGTAATTGTCAGAAAGTGAAACATCAATTTTAATAATGTAAATTTATTATACCAAGCTTGTTTATTAAGATATAGATCAAGCTGCTATTTTGGAGTTTACCTACCTAATGACTGAAATCACCTTGACCTTCATACCATAAATAAAGAAATAATGGAGGATTATTGGCAGTTTGGAAAGTCTGAGCACGAGCCAAGAAGACATAGATTTGAAATGATTTGTGAAGCACTGAAGTTATTATGTAATACTCTAAAACAAATCAATATCACAAGGTGTCATTTAAATGATGAAAAGGCAGAACATTTAGGAGGTGCTTTGTACAATTGTTCCACTATAGAAACTATTGACTTATCTGACACCAGAATAATAGGTAATGGATGTCAAAGTATCTTTGATGGACTACAATCATCTTGTAACACTTTAAAAGAAATCTATGTTGTTCGGTGTGATTTATATGTTGAAAGAGCAAATTCACTTGGAGAAATGCTATTACATTGTTGTTCAATAGAAACTATTGATTTATCTTTTAATTATTATATGAAAGATGGTTTTAAAACAATTTGCCAAGGACTTCAAACTTCTGGCAAAACTTTAAGAGAAATCAATTTTGCAGGTTGTTGTTTAAACGCTCAACAGGCAGAGTATTTGGGAGAAACATTACAGTATTGCTCTTCATTAGAAAGTATTGTGTTGTTTTCCAATGGAACAATGGGAAATGGATTTGAAATAATTTGTAAAGGACTTCAATCCTCTTCTAAAACCTTAAAATGTATTAAGTTAGGCAAGTGTAATTTAAATTGTGAACAGGCACTCCATTTAGCAGAAACACTTGAGTTTTGTAATTCATTAGAAGTGATTGACTTGTCATTCAATTATAAAATGGAAAATGGTTTTAAAATGATTTGTCAAGGGCTGAAAACTTCTTGTAATACCTTGAAAAAAATCAATATTACTAGGTGCGATTTAAATGACGAACAAGCAACTTATTTGGGAGAAATGTTCCAGAATTGTTCATCATTTGACACTATAGATTTATTTTACAATAGATTATTAGGAAATGGATTTAAAGAAATCTTCAAAGGAATTATATCTTCTTTCAAAACTTTAAAAGGCATTTATGTTTCAGGATGTTGCTTAAATGATAAACAAGCAAAAGATTTTGGAGAAATGTTGCAACATTGTCCTTCAATAGAATGTATTGGTTTATCTTGGAATAGAGAAATGAAAAATGGGTTCAAAACAGTTTGTGAAGGACTAAAATCCTCTGCTAAAACATTGAAACATTTTGATGCTGTAGATTGTTGTTTAGATGAAGAACAGGCAAAATGTTTAGGTGAAACATTACATCAATGTTCTTCATTGGAAAGTATTTTGTTAACTGGTAATAGCAATATGGGAAATGGTTTTAAAACAATTTGTCAAGGACTTAAATCCTCTTCTCTCACTTTAAAACAGTTGGATATGAGTAATTGCTCTCTAAATGATAAACAAGCAACATTTGTGGAAGAAATATTCAAGCACACTTTTAGATATCTTGAAATATATAGAGACAAAACATTGCACAAAATAACTATTTCCAATTAGTCACATTTCTGAAATACATTATTGATCTGTTTGTGTAAATGATTAAAGTGAAGGGTTAGGGACAATGGAATTTGTAATATTAGGAAAACAGCTAATTTATGGTCAGGGTTAGAGAATCGACAATTTTGTTGTTTCTCAATAATTTAGAGATTATTATTAATAATAATCACTCTGACAATGTTTAAAGGGCAGGACTTTGAAAAGTTATGGTTCTTTTTATCAGGTTGAGAGAATATGTAACTTTTATGGGGGAATTATCGATATCCCAACATTTTGTGTTAATGAAATGATGATAAAACTGATAAATGATACTTTATCAACAGGTACCTTAAGCACATCTTTACACAAAAAATACCATGCCATATGTTTAACAACAATTGCTAAGCCTTAGAGACATTGTAAATAAAATCTGATATCAATTTCTTCCCATTGGGCCTATCAGAGGAATGCTTAACAGTAATTTCCTTCTTTTACTATCTTTTCTCAGGTTTTCTCAAAGGAATTAATGTATCTTCAGGACTTTCTTATATGACTATTCAAAATGGGGGTCGACAGAAAAAGTCCACAAATGAGAAATTTCAAGACAAAAATTTGGATTGAGAAATGGTTAGGCAGAAGAAGAGAGCAACTGATTTATACTTAGGAGGGTCTCCTCTAAGGGTTAGGGGTAATACAAAAGGTTAGGTACAGCTAAGGGCTGGGTTAGAGTTAGGGTAAAAGCACTCATTTGTGGATGTTTTCTGTCGTATCCTTCAAAATGGTAGGATGCTTTTAGAACTTTCAATTGTGTTAAAATGTTAACTTTGAAATTGTGAATTGTTAAACTCTTAGGAAAGTATATAAACCCTTAGAATTCAACAGTTGTTAGATTAGTTTTCTAACCGCTTGCTTCGAGATAAAAGCTCAGAATATTCAATACATATTCTATCTGGAAAATACTGGCTTTCTGTTGAAAGTTTGATATAAAACTTTGGACAAATATCATTTATTTGATATACTTGTGGACGAACTTGAGGTTCTATTTGGACCAGTACTTTGGCGTAATATTAAATGAGCGGTAGGGACGAATACAGTTGAGACGAGAACGAAATTCCTACAATCATGATACAACAAAGTACAAACTTATAGGAAATATGTGGACAAAGTAGGGAGCATAATCAGGCCTATGGAAGAGCTGACATTGTTGTTATCTTTAGGTAGTTTGAAGGGTTTTGTTGAATGTCCAATGATAACTAAAAATGTTATTAATAATAGTGAAGTGTTTTCAAAAGCAATCAAAAGGGAAAAGATCATTTAACATAAAAACGAAGAGAAAAACGGCTACAATTTGTATAGCATAACAAAATTAGAAAGTATTCTGCAAGTATCAACCAAAGGGAATAAATTTCACAATTGGAAAAATGAAACATAATTAATCATTCACTAATGAAAAATGCTGAAGAGCACAATATAATTAAAAAAGAGATTAATGAGAAATGTGCTGATGAAATATTTTGCCTTGGCATTCATTTCTACGCTATCAAAGAAAGAAAACTTAAAAATGGTATTTAATTGATACTAATGTATTTGAATAATTCATTGATAAGTTTTCTAGTATATTTTTTATGTTTCAGATTGTCAGAAACTTTTGGTGGCAACATATCTACAAAAATGAAAAATGTAATATTAAAGGTTTATAATGAAAAGGATAATAAAAGAATTTAATTTCAAAGTTCTTACTTTGTAGTTGATCAAAGGTTAAAATATGAAAATGATGAAAGCATTGTAACAATGGTATTTTTGAATTTAGAGCTTTTCTAATTCTTTCTGATGGTACCATAGAAGGTCGCGATTCTCTGCAACGAACACATTCGATGCAAGACAGGAAATAATCATATTTCACTCCAGAAAAAGACTCTTCAATTAGTCTCTCGAATACTTCGTGAACAAAAAACAAAATATTATCTGGTCTTGGTCCTCTAACTTTTACAATAACTTTTGAGCTACTATTGTCATAAAGAAATCATTTACAACAATTCTTAGTAATTTTTTTTCTATAATACAAACTCTGTTTTCTTAATAAATCCTCTATGTTCATTCTTTTGTAAGAATGATCCATCACTCCATAATTTCAATTCATCACTGTAGTAATGAAGCCTTACTTGAGCTCTATTAAAGAGTCCCAATGGAAGATAATCAAATTCATAAACCATTTTTTTTTCTATATCTTGTTCAGTTAAGACGTCTCCTTCCCAAAAATTCTTCGGAATAAAGATATTGATGATTATTTAAAAAAAAAGTGGACTAATTAATCTACTATTTGACCTACTTCCATTTGAAATGGTGGAAGAAGACAAGGTATTAAGTATTCTTTTTGTGATTTTAATGAAAATAATAAATTAAATTCTTCCATTAGAGTAATAAGCCAACTATGTAATTCAATAGGATAAGTTTTGGTAGGCCATACTTTTGTTAGATCATCGTGTAATATTCTTCCATCCTTTAATACAAATGCTCAATGTAAATCAAAGAAAATCCTCCAAAATAACTTACTTTAACAGCATTATTCATGATCTTTTTTAGAAATATTTCTCACTTGACCAGTTTTTGAAGAAACAAAATGAAATCCTTTAATTTGTCCATATCTTCTTTTCAAAGAGGAGATGTTTATGTCAGCTTCCTCAACCTGAGAAATTAATGTTTAGTTTGCTCTCTCTTTCTCTAAATTACATGGAAAAACATAAATAAGGATATATACCTCATCTATATGAGAACCAACAAGTAAAATTGGAGCATTTGGAGCATGACGACCAATAGTATTTAACCAAAAATTTAAACCAGCATATTCATAACCTAAACGAACATTCCATAAAAGAATGTAAATTGCTCTATTTGATAAGAAAAATTGATGAGTATTATAATAGATGGTTTGTCCAGCAAAATCCCAAACTGAATATTCAACTGATTGAAGAAGCCACTTTTTTATTATAATTCCATCAGTAACATTTGTATCTGTACTGCCTTCTTTAGTATCATTCATCATTCTATTGACAAGACTAGTTTTACCAGCTCCACCCAATCCTACCAATATTAATTTAGTTTTTCTGCATCTATTTGAGCCTTCAAGTAATTTTCTCATGTAACCTTGAATAAATTCAAGGCCTTTATTAACAACTTCTCTTGGTGGCGTTCTAAGTGCAGGACAACCATCTAAATTCAATGATTCAAGTGGCAAATTACAAATTTCACCACTAATTTCAACAAGATCAATGTTATAAGATAAATCTAAAATCCTTAAATTAATAAAATTCTTAATACTTTCATCAATTACTTTGAATTTATGATAAGACAATTTTAATATTCTTAAAACTTGGCCAATATTTGTATCTTTACACAAATCAAAATTCAAATTTGATAATCTTGGTAGTTGATTATGTATTTTATTCATAAAAATTTCAATTTCTTTTTCTTCCCATAATCATCAAGTCTGTTTCTATCAATTTGTTTGAATATTTCTTTGAGAGTGACATTGTCAAAACCACAATTTTGAAGATGTGGCATTTTATTCTCTATCCACTTTTTAACATTAGGACTATTCACAAATTCATTATATTGTACACCACTTAATTGTAGATTTCTGAGACTGGGAAGATGGAAGATAACAGTTGGAAATTCCTTAAAAATACTGTTAGTTATTTCTAGATTTTGTAGATTGGTTAGTGCTGATAACTTATCAGGTAGAGAAACTATAGACAGAGAAGATAATTTCAATGTCTTTAATTTGTCAAATTGGCAAATTATCATTGGGAATTCTTTTGTTTTGCATTCTGTCAAATCTAGAATGACAAGTGTTGTTGCTAATGAAATAAATTCTTCTGGAATGTCTTCCAAGTCTGTTCCATTTAACTCTAAATATGTTATTGAGTATTTAATGAACTCTTTTAATTCTTTCTTTGGAAAATTAATAATATTCTTATTTAAAGAAGAATGAAAATCACAAAGTAGGAATACTCTCTTTGCCTTTCCAATTTTCTTAAATTGAGAGAAAGAAGAAAAATAGTACTCCCAGTTAAAATGATCAGTTATTTTCCAAGCTAAATATCTACTAACTGCTGTCTCTTTATGTCTTGTTGACAAATAGAATGCGTGAAATGATAACTGAGCCAGCTCACAATTTGAAGAGTGCTATATTTTGAATATAAATGAATTGATTAGACAAGAATGATGAATAAATTTTTAAAAAAATAGTTACTCTGGAAATGAAATAAGTTCTAATCTGGTAAGCTCCCATAATTTCACTTTTTGGTCATGGCTCATTTCAAATGGACTCTTCACAACATGACTACATTCTGTCCAAGTTTCATCTTCAGTTTCCATAGAGCATAGACCATATGGTATTAAACTCTGGCTTTTTATTATATCTGAGAGAACTGGTATAGATGTAGGGCTTAGTTCCTTTCTTATCAGAAAACCAGGTAGAGCATCAGCTCTCTTATAAGATTCATAATTGGGCATTATTCCAGAGTAAAACCTAGCTGCTCGAAAAACAAAACAGATGATAAGAAATCTCAAATGCTTCTCCATTATTAATTTTTAAGTCCCACCCACCATTGTATTCTTGAGTGTTTTTTCGAAGCTTAGCATATTTTCTAATAAACCTGTCATAATTAATCTCAGAATTCGGTCTCTCTTTAGATATTTTCTCAACAAGGAGTTGTGGGACCTGGTCAACATTTAAATATTCAATGAGCCTCTCCCAATTGAAAATTTGCTTGTTATCTATTATCAGAAAAAAATACAATAAATATTTTTTTAAAAAGAAAATTGAATGCTAAAAATAAAGATTGTAAAAGATTCATGATCTCAGTGGTATTTTGTCTTGAAAACTCAAGTTGTTCATACCTAGGACTATATTTTATCTTTTAAAATTAATGAAATGAATGTTGTAAAGTCTATCCATTCAAATTTATTTTTTAGCCAATGATGGCCTATTTTTATCAAATTTGTTGATTTTGCAGAAGATTTAATATCACCTACAAAAAGTCAGAAAGATATGTCAATCAATGATTATATATGATGTCATATTATTAATGTTATACATATTGTAGCAATAGTTGGCTTTAGGGATTTATCTTCCATCTCAACCATTGTTTGAAATTTCTGTCCAATTTTTATACTTATAGGCAAAATTCGATCATTTACCACATCAGACATCTGAAATATATAAATTGTACATACTTTTTGAAGATAAAAATTTAAAAAATGAGAAATTATATATTTACAGGAGCAAAAGCAAAATCAACATTACTATTAATGGCTAAATCCTCTCTTGTTTCAATGATCAGTTCATAATTTTCATTTGGAATGGCAAAACAATCAAGTAAAACATTATCAAGAAAAACTTTCATTTCGATTTGTTCACCAACATCATTAAAATTTTTGGTGTGATAATTAATTACTAATTGAATTTTTACAATGGATAACTCAGTGTAATACACTTTCCTTTGTATAGTCTTGAGGATATTTTTCCAAGATATTTTCATATGTATGGTTAGGACAAAATTGAATATTTTGCCTATATAGATTTCAGTAATTATTCTTGAAATGATAAATTTAGTACATACCTTTTTTTTGATCTGCAAAAACAAAACAAAAAATTGAGAATTATTTATTGAGATATTGAAAATTTTTTGGATAATTACATTAATTGAATACTGTGTGTCACATTACTTGGTTTTACTTTAAATGTATGAAAGTAGACAGGATCCATTAAGGTTGTACAAAAGTATTTCTTCACTTGAGGATTTGGGTTGCTAAGTCTATAAGTAAATGAACTCAAATTAAATTCTTTATCAGTATTATCCTGATCCTTTTGGGATGTAGTTGATATGTTGTTTGTAAAGTTTACATCACTAGAATCAGTTGGGTTAATCTCCTTATGCATTATCCAAATCAAATTTTGTCTTCGTGATACATTTGTTTTTGTTATATATTGATTTGTGAAAATTAAATTGCTAGCTGTTGAAAGAATTTTACAGATTTTTAAAAAGAAGTTTATATTTTCAAAAAATGAAAACACTAACAGAAGTCAAAGTTCACTTGATTACTTTGATCATCTCTACCATCCCATACAGTCTTAACATGTTTCTGTTGTTGATGTTGGTGTTATTGTTTTGAATAACAGTATATTAAAGAAGTTGATCTAACCTCGTAATACATAGAGTTTTTATGAAGAGCATATTCAATAATTGTTATTATTTCCATTGCTAGTGTACCAATTGCTATGGCAACATCTACAAAATCAACACAAGAAATAATAACTTCTATGCTTGAATTATCTTCAAATTAAATGCAAGTTTCTATTGGACCATCATGAAGAATAATTCTTCCTTGCCTCAGTTGAACAATAGTAGAAAATGAGCATCTTATTCCATAGACTGATGTAACCAAGTATAACAAAAATCTGTATAAATTATCTTTATACAATGAACTTGGTAGATGATAAGTAAAAACAACTGAGATAGTTCCTTTTATATTCTATTAAAAAGAAACAAAAGATAATTGAAGAAAGGTTTTTCTATTGTTTCAAAATAACAAACAAACCAGACAACTTTCATAAGGAGTTTCAGGTTTTGGTAAATTATCTGAAAAAATGCAACAATTTGGTGATAACTCTAAAACAATTTCCAATTCAAAGAATATTCTTTTGAGTAATAAGCTCACTAGCATTCTGAAAATAACATAATACATTATTATTCAAAGTTTTAATGAAACATTTTTTTTGGAAAATAAAAACCATTTGAGATGAAAAATTAAATGCTTCATTCATATTTTCACAGATAAGAGTATCCTTTGTCAAAAAATAATAATCTTTGATGGAATCTTCGCACGGTTTTGAAAGTATTTCAATGTTTTGAAGGACTTTTCCCAACCAATTTTGAGAGACAACATAGTATTCTTCAAAGAAAATTGTCTTTACAAGTAAAGGTGTAGCCTATTCATGCATACAAATTATGATGAAAGATTTCTGTCATTCAAAACAACAAAAATAATATAGATTATTTAAATTACATATCTATCTAGAAATTCTAGAGCCTTAAAATATGGAAACTGGTATAGTTTTGTTGACAAATCATTCATATCTTTAGCATCAAAAGGTATTTTTTTAAACTCAAAATAAAAATTATTACTATCCAAATCAAAGGTTTTCAATGCTTCATCAGTGTCAGTTTCTATAGTAAAATTTCTAATTATATTATAGAATAAAAATATTATCATAAAACACCTGCTTTTATTGAAGCAATTGGAACTTGATTAACTATTTGGTGTAATGGAACAAATCTTTCTTCCTTCTCTATGATTTGTGTAATTTGTTCTTCCAATTGAACAACATTTGAGCATATTTTCTGTTGTTATGCAAAAGAGGTAATAGTTTAGAAAAGTAAATCTTTCAATAGCAATTAATACTTATACAGGAATACTACTGTTTGTGGTCCAAGAGGAAATCTTTTTTGGATAAAAAATAGCATGTAATACAATTATATTAGGATAGAAAGTTAGGAGAAAATGATTGCATTGAACTTGCTCATAACTATGGTGTGTGTGTGTGTGTATGTATGTGTGTTTATAGGTGTTCATTTTCTCCAAAATTCAAAAACTATGTACCATGAGTTCAATCTTATAGAAGAAAGCTGGATAATTTGAGTGAGTGGCAAAATTGGATAAATTCTCTTTCAAAGCCAAATTATTATGTAACTTAAGTTCCTTTCTATAGTTTAATTTTGCCAGATAAATATTCTCTCTTTAAAATAAAAAAGAGATTTTAAAGCTACAATATAGAACTCTTAATTATATACTTAAGGAATCCAGAATTTTCTTTATCACTAATGGCAGCAGCTCTACTTTCTAATTCCAATTTCAAGTTATCACTATCATACTTTCCTTGTTCTTCTCTTTTCAATAAATAATCCTTCTCATCTTCACCATTTTTTTTATCATTCGAAACATCCAGGAAAGTAATTTGCTGATAACAATTTGGAAATAGAGTCTGTTTAAAAAGAATGTAAATCAACATTGAAATTTTCATTATATCAATTTTGTTAATGTTTTTACTTTTGTAATGAAATATTGCACAATGTTGCTACATATTTTATACTTTTCTTTCTCTTCATTGAACTTTCTTGTATATGGTATTACTATTTGGCAATTTTCTGTAGAGACCAAAGGTAGGAAAGCTTCAGAGCAGTCATAAAAAAGTATTTATCTTGAACAAAACAACGAAATAGTTCAAAATTATTCAATTCCATTCGCTTATTTAAAAAGTAATTTTGAAAGTCAAATCTAGCCCATTTTTTATCTTTTTCTATTATTTTATCACTGTTGTACATTGATCTAAAGTGAACAATCAAGACTTTTTCAAGCTTTAAATTCTGTCTTTTGCAGTTGCTAATGAGATCTTTCAGTTAGACAAAGAGTAAAAAAAATTTAAAGCAATAATTAAAACATTTCAACACAATTTATGTTTATAAATATTTTAAAATTACCAAGTTGTTTTTGTTGATTTGTCATGTGTAGCAATTCCAAAGGATTAACATAAGGATCTAATGTTCTCATGCTAACTGCAAATTTTAATAATTCTTCCTTCGGAATGTGCAATGCATCTAAATTCAAATACTTTTTGTTTTGGGAAATAAAGCATTTTAAACTTTTTAAATGAAAAGAAAAACAGAGACACTAACCGTTTGACATTTTGGGAATTTTGAAGAAATTTCATAAACTGCCCATGAGGTTATCTTATCACAGTTTGACTAGGAAATCTGAAGATATATAGATATATATATATACAGTATATATATCATTTTTATATTGAAATCTCCCCTACATCCTTTATCTCTTTCAAATTGCTTTTTAATATCCAATATACACCCCAATTTGTAATGGATTTGCAATTTCTTATCTTTAAGCTTTTGAGTTTTGTACTAATCTGCCAGTCAGGAAAAAAGATAAAGATAAAAATGCTTGAAGTTGTCGAATGTAAGAAATTCCTTACATTTAAATGCTTTGCATTTGCGTATAAACAATACCAGAACAAATCATTTAAACTAGCAAGATTCTCTAAGCGGATTGTTACAAGATGGCTATTGAGCTTTGTGTTTGTTCTTAGAATATTCTTTGAAGAAATTTCAAAAGAAGGATAAATGAATATTTAATTTTTTTTAGTTAATACTCATATATGGACTATTACCAAATACTCCTTGTATATTAAAGCTTGATAATAAATATATTAATGGATCCATTAAAATCTTGTCAGTTAATTGAATTTCTTCAAATTCTTCAACTGAAACAGATTCACATTTCTCTTCTGCTGAGGAATTTTTGTTAACTTTTTATTTATTTGATATTCAAAAATTCTTTTGATGTTCCTACCACTGATAGGTTCCTTTTCCCTTTCTTCTGCCATCTCTTTTGTTTTGTATAAGTATTATTGATAACAAAACGTTGTTACTGGACAATTAACTATAAAATTAATGCAAGTCACTTGTCATTGTTACTGTGGTAATCTTACAAGTTCTATCTATTTCTATAATACAATGTTATCAATGGTAATAACTGTAAGACTACTGTTTAAACATTATCTATCTGTATGATAAATATGATTTTATTATATAGGCAAAACAGGTAATGTTCGGAAAAAGAGTAGGAATATTTTCTAAAATATAGATGGTGGTGCCATCTGGTTTATTAATTTTTTCCCCTTTAACATTAAATCAATTTTAAGAATTAATACTATGAAAGATTTTATTAACACTGTCTACTACTCCGATAGAATTATATTCTAAATATACATTCAGATTCTGTAAGAAACTTTAATACCAACAATTTACAAGTAGGCAATTGCAAGAGAAGAAAATTTACTCTTACCTTTATCTTGTCTTTTTGTTTTTATATTTAAAGGATACAAGAGCAGATATCTTTATTTTGGGAACCATTATACTTTTGAAAATATTTCAACTTGGCCTACAAACAAAACACTTACACGTTGCGTTCAATTTGTAAAATTTAACACATTTATAATAATGTTATATTCAACCAACAAGGTAAACTCATTGCGAAAATTAATAATTAAGACCTTCACATTTTTTGTCAAGTTTACACAGAGATTGGCGATCCAATGTGGAAGGATAGAAGTCTTGTTTCAGCTAAGATTGTTTCGAGACGATCTTTTCTAATGACAAAATAAGCAAGATGTGACAGTGAGAAGATATATACAGTATACTATGGGGTTAGCCCTAATATCCAATCATCACTTTGCCCTTTGCTCCAGTATTTTACAACTAAGATTTTGAGTAAAATGATTTTTGGTTGAGCTAGAATTTTAGCGTTTTTGATGGAAATTGGTATTTTATTTTTTTCTGAATGGCTTTAGTCAATTGGCAGTTGCTTAAATCAAGCTTTATCAGTGTATTTAGAGATCCTTCTAAACTTTCACATATAGCTTTCCATCCTCTCGTTAAATTTATATTATCTGACAAGAGAACCTCTGTTATTTGTGAACAATTCTGCAATAAATTTCCAATAGTTTTACATATAGAATCATCTATATTGCTAGCTTGAAAACCAATAATTTTTAAAGAATGAGATGACCTTTCTAGACCTTCACATATTTTTAAAATTCCATCTTTACCATTATTATTCCAGCCAATAAGAATTTCTTCGATATTTTGACAATCCATTAATAATTCTCCTATACAGATAAACATTTTCTCATCTAATTGACAATCTTCAAAGCATATAAACTTGAGTGTTGCAGATGAGTTTCTAACTGCATTGCATATTTCAAATATTTCTGGTTCATTCCATTCATTCATCTCAAAGAATAAAGCTTCCAATTTGATGCATTGTTTTAATAGTCCCACAAAATTCTTACAATAATTAGAATCAATATTACCCTTAGCAATATCTAAAATTTTTAAAGATAATGAAGACTTTTGAAGTTTTTCAAAAATACAGTCCAATTCAAAATCTTGATTATAACCAAGATATATTCTTTCTATATTTGGGCATTTGTCCAACAAATTTCTAAAACACTTACTAACACTTTCATTTAAATTACAGTTTTCAATGTCAATAATATGTAAAGTTTTACATGATTTTTCCAATCCTTCACATATCTTTTTAAATCCATTTCCCATATTGTTATTTCTCTTTAGATAAATATTTTCAATTTGAGAACACTTTGCCAATAAATTGCCAATATGTATACACATATTTTCATTTAGGCAACACCTTTCAAGGTCAATGTCTTTTAGAGTAGTTGAAGAATATTCAAGACCTTTTACAATACTCAATAGACCATTTTCTCCAATATCTGGATTTTCTTGTAGATAGATTTCCTCAATTGTACAGCAGCTTTTTAAAAGATTTCCCAAGGCAATAGCCATGTTTTCATTCAATTGACAAAAATTTAAATATAGATATTTTAAAGTTTTACAAGAATATAAGAGTCCATCAAAAATTTCAAGTAAACCATATTGCAACTTTGAATTTTCTTCTAGAAATATTCCAGTAATTTGTGAACAATTTTCTAATAAATTTTTCAAACCAAGGCAAATACTTTCATCTAAATTGCATTTTTTTAATGGAATGAATGTTAAATTTGTACAAGATTTTTGAAGACTTTCACAAATATTTAAAAATCCATTACCCATATTTACATTTTCACCAAGATTAATTTTTTCAATTTTTGAACATTTGAATAATAAATCTCTTATTGAATTGCATTTACTTTCATTCAAATTACAATTGTACACACTGATCTTTTTCAGAGTAGTTGTAGATTGTTCAAGTCCTTTACAAATACTGTACAATCCTTTTCCCATATTTGGATTTCCTCCTACATAAATTTCTTCAAGTACATTAAAATTTGACAACATTTTACCAAACTTTTCACAAGTTCCTTTATCAAAATTACAATTGGTAATATCAAGATATTTTACTGTTTTTGAAGATTGTTGAAGTTCTTTAATAATTATTAAAAAATTGCTTTCAATACCATGATTTTCAGATAGATTAACCTGTTCAATTTTATAGCAATGACTAAACAGTTCAGCAATACTTAAGCAATTCTCCTTATTTAAATTATAACCTTGAAAATTAACAGTTTTCAAGGTATTAGAAGAATTTTGAAGTACTTGAAAAATTCCAGTATATCCATTAGTCAATTTTTTCAACTTACGACCTTTATTTTTAGACGACATTTTTTTGGAGGTATCAGCAACTATAATTCCCATTCAATACTACTTTTTTTGTTTAACAATTTTAGGTTGCACCTATTTACATAAGTCTAGAATTTGCAATGTTAGTGAGGCCAGTTGGATATTGATCTAGTTTATAATGACAACATAGTAGCAACGTGGAACACGGTACAAAATGGACTTTTACAAGTGTTTATGACAATAAATGATATTTAAAAGAATTGCAGAAATTGAATGTTAGTAGGTTGATCATAATGTTGATATGTTTTCGATGTGTATCTACTTGAATACTAAGTAGTTTTCAACTCAGTTTGTAGCAAAATGTAAATAAACTTTTAGATCATGTTAACCCTTTGCAAATGGTATCTATAGATTTTGTCCAAAGCTGGAGATTTCTAAATCAGGCCTTTGAACTCTTTTTCGTTCAATCTTACAATGTGAAGTTACTTCTTTATAGGCAATCCCAAGCGGCTTGAATTAGACTAGTAACATTTAGAATTTATGTCAGAGTACAAAGCTTTTTTCTTAATTTCAAAACCTCAGAACCAGAAGAATGACGGAAAAGCAGTAAGAACTGCTGTTTCTAATGATAATACAGATTTTTTTAATGAGAGAAATTCCAGGTAAATACAAATCTGCAAACAATCTATTAGTAAATTTTGTTGTAGCAATGTTGTTTTTACAAAAGACATCAATGATTTTGTGAGATTTCTGAAAAAGATTTTGATTATTATGATAGAAGTTATCACTCAATAAATCTAATATCCTGTGGATCTGAATGTAAAAACATTTATACATGTAAAAAGTTGTATCCCTAAATATCAAGCAAGGGCTATTGGATCATCATTTAAAGCTTAGACTTCCATTTGAATATAGTAAAACCAGAAATGGAAGCTGAAATGTTTGAATGTTAGTTTTAAGTCCTGTTTTGTGCACTTTGTTGTATTGTAATTGTAAGAATTTATGGTACATCACAATTTTATTTGTCCTTTCCAATCATTTACAAATTTGCGAAAGAACTCAAAACAAATAGAACCTTAAGTTTGTCCATAACATGCCAACCTTTACCATAAATTCAGTTCTAAATAATACAAATGTTTTAAAAAAAGTCTAAGTATTGCCAATACAGTGGACAAATTTGAGGTTTAATTTTGACCAGTACTTTGACACATTATTAAATGAGTAGTAGGGATGACTGAGGGTGAGATGAAAATGAAATTCCTGCAATCACAATGTAACAAATTGTACTATGATTAGTTGGTATTAAAAAAATTTAAATTATTTTCAAAAGTGTATATTCAAATTCAAAAGTCTGATGTCAAGAGTAATTTTTCAAAACAAAAATATTTACCTTGTTTACATTTTTTTTGGTGAATATTTCAGTGAAGATTTATATTGTAAGAGAGACTCTTTTTTCTACTTGAACAACTACTCTGGACATTGACAACATATTCAATTTAAGAAATTTTAGTCTGCAGATTTCATATTTTCTTTTCTGTAATTTTTTCAATTTTCCCTGCTCTATTTAATCTTTTGTGCCATTTCTTGACATTAGTGTTTGTTATAAGAGACAGACCAAAACTTTGGCTTCGAAATTTCACCATCAATATACTCCACAAGATCATTGTTTATATTCTTTTCTAAAAGTTCATTCCTAATTTGCTGAAATGATGAAGTAATGAATTCTTTTGGAAGATATTGAAGACTCATCAACTTTCTTAACATGTTTCCTTCATGATCGTTTTCTTTGAAGTCATTTATATGAAATTCTAAGTGTCAAAAATGAATGATTCACATTTTAAAATTATTTAATAATAGATTCTTTATTTTATTAAATGACAAATCTACGATAAAGATATTATCTAGATTTTTTAATATCACTTTTGCTGTATCCTTTAACATATTTTAAATTTAACATTTGAATAATTAAGATTTTCTTACACCATTAAAATTTAAGCTGAAATTTCTATAAATACATTCTTACTAATGTTTATCCAATGAATATTGAGTACTTTTGTAAAGATATTCTATCAAAGTCATTTCCCGCTGATAAAATGAAGATAAAATAAAAATGCCTGTCCAAACTCAATATGCAAATAAGGCATAAGAGTGCCTTATTTATTTATTCTATTAACAACTATAAAAGTATTATTTCAGTGAATGTACAGGTTAGTTACTTACTCTGCTATTGAAATTCCATATAGTTATTTGCTTAAGTAATTCATCTTGAATAAACCATTTAAAGTAAATGTTTGTTTAATGGTTTGAGTAGAACCAGTAATGTTGTAATTTGCAAAGGCATAAATTGGCCAAGAAAGAGCAATACACCAGCCCAAAATCTAATTTTCAAATATTTCATTATAACTGTTTTCAACCAGTCCCATATTTTACTAAAGGTTGCCAAATTATCAAACTGTCAATGTTAAGAAGAAAAAGGTTTGTTCCAATGGAGGTTGTTTTCAGATGATCTCAGATTACTCGATTGAGATATTGTAGTATTTCTTAATAATTTTGTTTCAAATTTTATTTACAATACTCTCTGTTCTCTCACCCAATTTTGTTACATTCACTCCCTTTTATACTTCGCTAGCATTGCTTAACTAGGTATTTGTGCTCATCAGTGTTTTTTTACCTATTTATGACCTGAGATATCACTCAATGAGACTGAGTTAAAAACCCTGACCATGACTCATAATCATTCTCTCATACATTTGCTGACTAATAATAACACATAACATACAAACGTTCTGTTCAGTTGGAATGGAACAGTGAGAATATATATACTTGAAGTTTTCCTCTGATTTCCAATCATCACTTCACAGTTGGCAAACTATCTAGTTCGTACTTATATTTAGTAACAGGATGTTGCAAGGTTTAACATTTAGCAAGGTTAATTGAATTATAACTCGGTCAAACATTAACTGGTACTTATAGATGAACCTTCACGATGACTAATCAAGATCTATGTTTGGCCATATGTTATTGCCTTTTCTTATGCAGGTTTTAAGAGGTAGATATACTGTATAAGTTGCACATAGTAAAATAATTTAAGCATAAAGTATAATGAAAGTTATACACTGGGAAATGGTCAGGAGGAATAAAATAGCTATTAATATGTCCTTGTGGGGCTCCAAACTAAGTGTGGTGGTTTTTTACCACATCGTCATAATATAACTAATTCTTGGTTGTCATAAGAAGTACTCAATTATTGATATTCCGACACAAAATCCTATTAATTTATTGTAATTTTATGATGTATCTATAAATTTGGCTGTTCAATATTTATATCATGCATATTCTGATATTGTTTAATATTTTCATTAACACTCATAAAACTCACCTATCTAGAAGGAATGTTGCCTAAAGTGTTAATAGTCCATCTTTTTATTATATCAGCAACAAGTTTGATTGAGGGGAATAGTAATTTACTTTTATAATTTTATCACACTTTTTATAGTTGTGTTCCATTTTAAGACTGCTCTTATTCAATCATTGAGGATAGAAAGATGATACGTCCTCCAATTATGACAGTTTTCTATTATGATATTGGTGTGGATGGTTGTAAAATTTTATGTACTAATCTACATATTTGCAAGTAAGTAAAGAATGGATGTGAAAATTTATTTAATTTTGCCTTTTTTTTTATTAGATCATTCAATGATTTTAAAGATTTTGGAAAATGCAGCATTAAAAGTGAAAGAATAGATGATATATTAAATCTTGTCAATGAGACAGGATCTGTTTATTACGAAAGAAATACACTTTGTAGTTAGTTTTAAGTTTTTTATGATTTGTCAAATTTTGTTCAAAATGATCTTATTTTTAAATTTTTTCATTCAAAAATTTCAGCCAATAAAACAGTTGAAGGTAATTGTAAAGTATTTCTTAAAATGATTAAGATAAACCTTATTTCTGACAGAGCAAATGTATTCCAAGCATGATAACTTCCACTCAAATTTGATTAATAATCTTTTAGTGCTTGAATTTAAGTTTACAATACCAGCACAAATAGTGACTTGCAAGATAGTTTGCAATATTTTATCAAACTGTGTGTTAGTTTTTCAATAGGAAAAATATTTTTCCAAAATTTTTTCACATATCAAATATTTTCAGAGGATTTGATTTCAAGGAAAACAAATCTGAATGCTGGCTAAAATCAAAAGCTAATGTCAGTCTTATAAATTTTACTCCAGAAAATGAGATAGCCTTCTATGGAAAAGGTAGTAAGTGTCAACTAAAATTTAGATTTTATATATTGAAAATTCATATCATCTTCTTATTTTATGCTTGAATTATCTTTCATTTAAAAAATATTGGCTAGGCTGCAGAATATTCTTTTCATTTCACATTATTATACATATGTGCTAGATGATTCCTATTCAGTAGTCAACAGCCAGCAAGGTATAAAAGATTTATTTTTTTCGCTTTTATCACGGAATTGTCCACAATTCCGTCTAAATTATATTTAAAGTATTCGTTGATTTCCCACACTGTTCTGACATATTCACACTCTTTTATACCCTTGCTGGCGTCACTTAACTGGGCGCTTTACTTTACTCATTCATGGTGCCACGTTCGCGCCACGTCGGTAGTTACTCCCGTGATGTGGTACCGAGTCAACTGGACCGTCCTAGCTTTGGCTAAGTCAAGTTACCCCTTTAAGTGACGCCGACTCACACTGACATACACTGACATACATACTGATATACACTCAGTGACTCAAACTAACACATAATGTCTAACGTTCTGTTCACAGAGAAAGATCAATATAAACTCAGTATGGAATAATTGACATTATAGATTTATGGATAACAATAATAATTTCATTTCTGAATATTAAAAAACCAGAACAGCAATGCTAAAATATAATAACCTTGGGATTTTTAATGTCACTGAAGATCTAAGATATGACTGAAAAAGATGACCCCTGCTGCTGGTAATTATATCACTTTATCTGTTGATGCTTAACCATAAGATTGTATTATAGACACAGACAATTTTAACTACAAACCACATAAGAAAAAAGAGCTCTTCTCTGGTCCAATGCTTTTGGCTAAAGTATTCTTTCTTATTGTATCAGCCATCTCACATTTACTCAATAAAATGTATGAAAAAAGTCCCACCTACAACACAAAAAACGACATATCACTAAGTTATTAATATCGCATAACAAAACAGAGGACTACAATGACTAGAATAGCTACATCTTTATATTGATTTTGGATAACATAGTAATTTCTAGAGTTAGGAAAATTTTTATATATAGACTTTTGAGTTTATGTAGGGCTGAACTGAGGATTAGGAAGCATAAAGTGAAAAGAATCTTATTAACTGGTGAGTTACAGTTAGGGTAAAACGCCAAAAAATAGTAGCTGTTATATTTATATCAATATTTTTTATTGACCAACAGTTTGGAATATCTGTAATAACACTGCTGTTTGTTCAAGATTTAGTTTAGATTATGATACTAATAATTTGAAGATAACAGAAATGCCATTGATTTATTCAAACTATGAAGGAAGATTTTTTGGAAGACAGAAACGATTGAAATGTACAAATAGGGAAAATTTTCAACACCTGAAATGTTTAAAAGGTCTCTTTCTTGGGTAAATATTTTTGTATTTTTATTTTTTAGATTAAAAGAATATATGTAAAGCTTCTGAACAAGGAAAATCTGTTGGGAAATGCAGTAAAATACTCTTGGTTTGAAAGGAAAATACTAGTCTTGTTCACTTTCTGTGTTCGATAAGTGGTAGTCATCTTTGTTTTTTTTATTACAATTATTACTTTTTTTACCTTTGACTGAAGGCTAATTGATTTTTGCATCTCTATTTCATCAAAGACTTTTATATTTTGAAGGTACTGATTACAAAAAAGTAAGTTGTTCATTAAATCTTTTTTAGGCCATTGTGTCACGTTCGCCTTCAAATAACTTCTTTGCAAATTATGAATTTTTTGTAGGTGATGGCTGAATATAGAATATTTGGAAGAAAATATTACTTATTTAGAGAGGACAATGATACAACAAACTAAAATCAACTTTATCCTGTATTGTTCAAATATGCCTTGTAATGTGGCCATTGCAATCTATTAGATTCTATTTCATATGAGTTTAGCAATATTAAAGCTTCCATTGAATATTCTGCAAATGACAAATATTTCCATTGTCTTTTGTCACCTTCTGAAATCCAGTAAGAGTATATTCTAAAAACTGCAGTTAAAGAAATAATTTATATATTTCAATACATATAACTTGACAGGCTGTTTAGAAGTTGAGACCAGGTTGGCTTAGGCACTACTAAAACAATGAACCATTTGTCATCGACTAATCTACCCCAGATGGATAAAGTAGTCAATATCTTAATATAATCTGTAGAAAAGTATGGGAAGATTTGAAAATGAAAAGATGATGAGTTGGCAATGCACAGTAGTCAGATGGGAGAATTAGCTATAATTAAACAATGGGACCGGTCGAAAACGGCCATAAATGAAATATTTGAAAGTTAGATTTCAGCCTGGGAAATGGTTAGGAGGAATAAGATAACTGTTGATATGTTCTTAGGAGGGTCCCATCTAAGGGTCAGGGGTATTCAAAAAGGTTAGGCAAAAACAAGGGCTGGGTTAGGGTTAGGGTTAGGGTAAAACCATACATTTATGGCCGTTTTCTACCACATCCTTAAACAATGTTCATCAATAGACTCAACAGAAGTGGTTTGTGACATAAGAGTGATAAAAAAGGATAACAAATGTTCTCAATTGTTACTTGTCACCATGAACAACCTGCTTTTCCAAGTGGAACCATTTACTCATGTTTTACAGCAAGTCAATCTGGAAGAAATTACCTATAATGAGTGTAAGTCAAACAAGTTGTCCTACAAGACAACTCACAACCCATTAAATCCTTTAAGAAACCAACCAATGAAAGACAAAACTCTGCTATTGAACTCTCATATTACTACTTGCTTAAATATTATTATTTCGAATAAACCATTTTAATTTAAACATTTGTTTAAAGTTTTGAGTAAAACCAGTATTGTTATAACTTGAAAATGTATAAATTTGCCAAGCAATAGCAGTACACTATACCTCCATTTTTCTTCATTTTCTATATAATTTTTACCAGAATTATAGATGTCAGCACTGCGTATTCCTAAAAAATACACTGAAGATAGAAAATCACTAAATGCTACATTAAAACGATATAATCTGTGCACTTAAAAATATCAACATAATAATATTTAGACTTTAGATATTATAGAACTATAGAATGACTTTTATTTCGTAGCAATTATAATTGTGGAGCTTTTGAAAGATGTTTATTAGATTCTAGAACTTTAAAAAGGCCTTTGTTTCGTAGGAAACATATTCTATGACCAAAACAGATGTTGCATTATGCAATTAACAATGGAACAAACAATATAGAAAAAATGCATGTCAAACATGTTTCATCTTATTCAAAAACAGATGCGGAAGAGGCAGGCTTGTTTTTGCACTGCCACATGTTAGCCATAAGTGATGCAATAGTTTTTCATATCTTTGTTATATGTGCATTGTGAGACTGTTACATTTCAACTTTGTAATCTTTTGACCAAGTGAACCCAAGCTTTGGTAAATGTATAAAAGGAAATACATTTCCCCAGTTTGTCAGTTCAATTCTGTAACTGTCAGCTGGTTGTTTAAACTTGCTTATTTAGAACTAGAAACTCATTGACTCAATACATATTCTTTAAATGAAGTACTGGCATTCTGCTGATTAATTTCTACCAAAATTTCATTTTTTAAGACTACTTGTGGACGAATTTGAAAGGTTCTATGTGGTGTGAGTACTTTGGTGAGTTGATAAATGATTGAAAAGGACGAATACTGTTCAGAAGAAACAGAAATACCTACAATTACAATACAACAAAGTACATAATCTAAATGTTTGTTTATCTTTTAATACAATGTGAGAAAGTGCAGCTATGTTGCCAAAATACCAAAATTTTTTTTAATTGTTTTTTAAATAAAAAATCTAGAGTGAAATTTTCAAACCTCAATATTTTAATCATCTCCAGAGACAATCATTTAAACTATCAAAAACGTTTTAAGCTGAATACAATATCCTTCACTATCACATTTATATTGATCAGGTGAGCATTGAGTACTTAAACAGGAAAGACTTGTTCTCTCTACAGAAAAACTAGGATTTGCATAAATATTTCTATTTCTATCTATTTGAAGTGTGCATGACTCATTAGAAATTCTAATGGCAGAACATAAAGGATTTTGTGAGCAAGAAGTCTCATCACTACCATTAACACAGTTTGGTATTCCATTACATTCAAGAGATCTTGAAATGCAACTATCTAGGCACAAATTTGTTTTTGAAATGTACAAGCTGCAAGTAAAAACAATTAGATCATTTAGATTTGTGAAAGATAACAATAAAGAAGCGTATAGAATTTCTTGTCATAGCTAATAGAAAGTTAAGGGCAAAATTTGGTTACTAATCTTGTAACATTCCATAAAGAAATTAAATAGAAAGAGTATCAAAGCTTAAAAAAACAAATTAGCCTGAAAAGATGTCAAAAAATGTAAAATCCCATTCTTTGGGATATTTTTTCCCAACTCCTAAGACGTTTTTTCCCGAGTAGATGGCGTTTTGGAAATTATATTTTTATTACTGTTTATCTATTTTTTTGTGTAAAGCTCCAACTATTTTCACATTAGTTCTGTTTGTTTAGAGTTGGGAGAAGATGTCTGATTAGGTTCAAGTTTCAGGCATCTCTAACAGAGCAGTGAACTTTTCATAAGAAATCCTCATCTATGAAGATTTTTGTCTGAGAAGATGATCAATTATTAGAAAAACAGAATATTGAAATGAAGAGAAAAATATTTGAAATTTGGGAAAATTATACACTCGGACGGCTAATGGCTGATGAAATATTAGCTTCATTACCTTGGCTGGGCATTTCGTCCCTTTTTCCTGGACATTACATTCCTTTAGCAGGGACATTTTTTTATGATTTGGTTAGTTTAACCATGTATCAAAAATTTTAAAGGCTATAAGTTGGATTTTTTTTATATTTGGTATTTTTGGCAATATAGCTGCACTTTCTCACATTGCATTAAAAGATAAACAAACATCTAGATTTTATCGTTTTAATGTAGCGTTTAGTGATTTTCTATCTTCAGAGTATATTTTAGGAATATGCAGTGTTTGAAAAATGATAGTTTCATATTTTCTAACAACTTTGTTTTTTCTCTTCTACAAACTATGTTTAGTCAGAATGTAAACTTGGGAATTATTTTGACTAATTTCTTTAATTTATTAACTGTTTACTTTATGGCAAGTAAGCTGACACAAAATAAATTTAAAAAAATGGCTGAGGTAAAATGGTTATAACCCTGATTCTAAATCATCTGTCAATAGATAACCATTGTATAACCATTCGTTTTAGAGTTATATGATTAGTGTATGGGTTTAAGGATCAAGCAAAATAAAAGCAAGGTAAAAATGAAATATGTGACCCTCTGGTCTTTTCTAAGGTCAAACAGCCGCTAATAGTCTAAATAGTAATGGCATTAGCAAGAGTATCAAATATTTATTTAACAGAAGGATTTCCTCTAAAATTATTTACAGACTGTACTCTCTTGTATAGTAGGAATTTCTCATTCGTCACAACTGTATTTGTCCTTTCCAATCATTTACTAATTCACCAAAGTACTCAAACAAATAGAATCTTTCAAGTTAGTCCACAATTATTCTTAATAAGTGTAATTTTGGCAGAAATCAATATTCAGTAAGCAGTGCACTAGAAGATACTTCTCTCTCTTTCTCCCTATCTTTTGCTCTCTTTCTCTCTCCATTCCCATTTTCAAACTGACAAACTTAATCATTCTTTCTTGAGTACTTTCTCATACTCTTCATAGGAACCTTAGCTCAAATATTACTTTTCATTGCACCAGAAATTTATTATTAAAAAAAAAGTCTGATAATAATTTAATGAATAACTAAACATAATTATAGAAAATATAGACATAAATGATTTATTAGTATGCTTAACGCCATTTCTTTCTACAGTAGCTATCTCAGCAATTTCAGATGTTTTTCTTTGTTTTGCAGAAGTAGTAAAATTACTTGAAACTTTAAATTGTGACATCTAAAAACACGACATACAAAGGATGTAAAAAGGGACATAATGAATGAAAAATTTACAATATTCAAATATATTATTACAATTAAATGAACATTTCTACTATTTGTGCTCAAAAAAATGATAAAAAAGACAGTTACTGATTGCAGCATGATTTAAATATATTTTATAACAACCAGTTACAATTTATAGACAATTTAGTTCTTTGAAAACACTATTTTGGAGTAATGGAGACACTGCTCAATGTCACAGTGCTGGTAGAAGGTCTTTGTTTAGCCAAAAATTTTCCTAATCATTCTAGGCAGAAAAAATTATTCTTTTTTATTTATTTCAGGAATATGAATTTTTACAAAAAGGAGATGTTGATTAAATCATAAAATTGAGTATGACAATCTCATATGGCCAATTTGCTCAAAGCATTTGGATTTAAGAACATTGTCATATTAACATTTTTACATTGCTGAAAATTTTTATCATCCTTTAAGAAATGTCATATGTGATTTCTTCAAGTATTTTAAATAGAAAAACAAACATAATTTATTTGAATGTGTAGAGGAATAATTGAATTTTGTTTTGTTGATTGTGAATTTTATAAGAAAATGATTAAAAAAGCAAAAAACAAAAAAAAATTAGACTTACTTATCATTTCAAAAATTGAATTGTCATTGTTTCTCTTGCAGCCCCTTCAAAAAAATTATGGCGTCACTTCAACAGCTGACATGCTATGTACAAATTTTTAAAAATATTCTCCAAATTTCAAATGCAATGTAATTTGCATTCTAATGCAAAAAACTACTAGCAATACACCTCAGAATTTATTCAGATAAACAGATAGTAGTCAAAAACACAGGAAATTTTTAAACAAATGGTGAAAAAAAAAGAATGTTTCTAAATTAAATATTTAGCAACAAGGAAAAAGAAACACTTGGCTCCCATCCAGGATCTTCATTTTCATGGTCAACAGCAACAGTTGTTGAATAATACACTGCATACAAAGCTTACTTACAACTCCTAAATTTGCATATTCGCACTAATCTTGATTACTTAGAATTGATTATTCAATCCTTCTCAAAAAGACAATATATTTCTTGTCATTGTCATGAGTACGCTCATTGCTGCCATAGCTTATTATAACCTTTTTAGTTTGTAGTGAAAAGTCAAACATTGACATTAATTTCGATTTATGATAGATAACTGCTCCCATCAAACAAAAGTGACAATTGCCTATTTTTAATTGAAAACGATAGTCTTTAAGAAAGTTGAAATAATCAATGTTTGATACTTCAAGAACTAAATAATTATAATTTAAGCAGAACATGTAACTATTGCAATCAAACTGAATACAGTATGTATGATTTTCTGTTGTGCAATACAAATAAATTGGATATATACGTTTGTTAAAATCGTAAAAATATTCACCAAGAACCAGTCTAAAAATATTATTTTCATCGCTATTGTTATCTATAGCATATCCTTTTTCGTAATATTTGAACCATGCAGTACTGTGTCTTGGTTTATAAGCAAATAGTAAAGATGGTTTTACAATAAGAAATGGGTTTTTTAAATTTATACTTTTATCTATCATTATCTTAATAGAACTCGGATCCGGCTCTGTTAGAGATATTTGCGATTCGATTTCAAATCCAATAGGAAAGTGATCACTAAATGTAATATTGTAAAATGGTTTTCCACTATGTTGAACAAAAATTTTTTTTATATCATTCCCTTTGATATATAATCTAAAAATTGGAAAAAAGAGAAGCAATATAATTTTGTAATTGAAACATTAAATTCAAACTAGAAATGTTCTTTCAAACCTATCATAGTATGTTCTTGAGTTTGGTTTTGTGTACAACATGTCTGAAGACATGACACAAGGCTCCCATCTCCATTCTTTTATTTTACCAAGAAAATAATGTATTTTTTCTTTCTTCATAAATGCCGTTCCAAGATTAAGATCTCCGCCAATTATAAAATTTTTTTGTGTTTCCTATGCAAAATGATAATTAATTGTTTGTAAAATTACAACTAGTGTAACTATACTTATGTACATTTTCTAAGATTGAAACTACATCATTTAGCTTGTTTAGCTCTGAAAAAGTTTTACCACTTTCTGTAGTTATGTGCAAAGGAATGAATATAAACTCTTCAAGAAGACAAAACTTGGTTTGAAATAAAACAATGAATGGTGTGAATTTGAAATGTCCTTGTAAATTTTCAATTTTTCCTTCATCATAATTCGGTTTCATGGCAATAAAATATCTCGTATTGTAAAAGTAAACACATTTTTCCTTCTCACCATCATAACTGCTCTCCAATTTGTAATATAAACAATGCTGAGAATTGTTCTCTAACTTCCAAAGATGCCGTTCTAGTCCTTTAATATTAATATTGCTTTGAGAAACTTCTAGTAGCACTATTAAATCAAAATATTGGATAGCCTGTCAAATATAGAAATATCTAAATGGTTTTTCATTGGAAATAGCTTCATCTTACCTTGCTAAGAGCAACTATATCATCGTGTTTCCTTATATTAAATGTTCCAATACGAATATTTTCAATTCGATTTAGGCCCATATCCATTGTGTCGTCATTAAGCTCAAAATCTATTTCAAAAACATCATGAGGGTTGAAATCGTTTAATGTAACACTTATCTCCCCATGAAAAATTACACTTCCTTTCAAAGATATTTTTACTTTATCTTTGATATTCAAGAATTTGATTATTAGTTCTGGAGGATCAGCTGTTGCTACTGAATACAATTTTAATGGTCTCTGCTTCAAAGGTTCTCCTAAATTAGCAGCAGTATCAGGATATGGAAAAAAAATACCATTAGGCTTTTCATTACACCGATCATATGATACATAATGAAGTAGTTTTTTCACAGGAATTTCAACATGTTGCCGATTATTCCTTTTTTCCGAAAGAGATAAATTTTCTAAATCCTTGTTTAGATCTTGATCTTCGTAATTCTACAGAGATAATTTTTATAAAACCTGATTAAATGTTGTTATTTGATTTAAACATTCTTACAGTTTTTGCTGCCATGTTTATTTCCAGAAGAATTATTCAGAGTATTGATTTCCAGTTGCTAAGAGATTTGACCTTATTATGATCCTATTATTTAGTATATTATTGATTTCTTTTGATTTTGCATTTAAATGCAGTGAAGGTGAAACTTTTAAATAATTTCTGTTTTACACTCTAAATGGTATTTTATTGTTTCTCAAAATAGGGAAATATTGCACTCAATACAAAGACATAAACAGTAAAGAAGTTATTATAAAACTGAGCAAATGCAGTTTCAACACAAGTTAAATAGGTGAAAGTAGTCCTATGCAAATTGACCATACTACTATAGCATAATTCACAGCCTTCTCCAAATGAATCTGACATTGATTTTTTTTTCGAATTTGAAAACTTTCAAGAAAACAGAATATGAGATTGTACTTTCCTGCTGTTGTTTCGTAGGTAAGTACTGGCTCAAATAGAACCTAATTACGAGTAAGCCACTTAGAAGAGAGATGTTAAATTGAGGGAAGATTAAAAAAGACTGAAGCTCAGATTTTGGAAAATTGATTTAAAATATATTTTTCACATTAGATATGTGTCACTTTACAAGTTCAAATAGTTGCTTCAATTAAGCCTCTGACCGTAGAAACCCATGTATTCAACAGGATCATACTTTCGATTTTAAAATTCATGGATACATCTTGGAATTTAGCATGTTCCAGCAAAACTTTTTCCAGTAACTTCCTTGAAAGGGATTAATGTTTAATTGTTGTGATCATCATTGTGTACTGCTCTTGCTGGCAAAATCTATGCGTTTGCAAGTTATAACAATACTGGTTCTACTCGAACCTTTAAACAAATGTTTAAATTAAAACAGTTTATTCGCAATAATAATACTTAAGCAAGTAACAATATGAGAGTTTGATAGCAGAGTAGATAGTTTGCAAAAGCAGGTTGCCAAATTACCAAACTGTCTTCTAATGTTGAGGAGTAGATGGATGGTTCCAGTGGAGGTTGTTTCCAGATGATTTTCCTAGGTCCTTGGGTCCAGATGGAAGCTGCATGCCGAATGAGAATAGTGAGGATTTATATACTTTGAGGTTTGCCTCTGACATCCAATCATCACTTTACAGTTGCCGAAATGTGTAGTTCATATTTATGTTTAGTAAGAGGATGTTACAAGGTTGAACATTTAGGAAGGTTAATTGAATTATAACTTGGCCAAACCTTTATTGGTAATTAAAGATGAGCCTTCAAGCTGACTAATCAGACTTATGTTTGGCCAATGTTATAGCATTTTCTTGCCTAGGTTTTAAGATGTACATGTATATGTTGCATAAAATAATAGAGTTCAAGCATGTAAAATATAACCAAAGTTGTACAACTTCCCCCTTCTTTGTGAAGATGAGTCCCTTCATCTTGATTTAATGAGAATTACAGGTGGTTGTTCTTCTTCATTAGTTTGATGTTGACTAAAGCTACAACTTTGTTTCATTAGTTTTGGGTTTTCAGGAGAGTTATCTGTGCTCTCACTTGGGGTAGTGGTTTCTTCTCTTTGTTTTCTTCTTCCAATAATATAGTTGAAAATGATGATACATACCATTGACACTACAATACTCAAACAAATATTTTGTATGATAACATAAAGTGTTTTCCCAGGTTTATAGTACCAACTATGGAAAAACTGTTTAATTCCAGATAAATTGGGTACAATGCCATTTTTCTCTGCAACAGTGACCATGTTATCATACCTTGCCTGCTTCTGTTCCAGTGAACTGATAACTTGCTTAATTTTTGAGTGCTGGTATGCAATATCCTTCTTTACCCCATGGTGGAGTAGATCAGCTAATCTGGCAATTTCAATTTTTGGTTCAGAAAGGTGATTGTGGATATGTAACTGCATGGATTTTGCAGACACAGTGTGAAATTTGCATCCTCTTTCTGAATAATACACATACGTTTTGTCTTTCATTGGTTGGTTTCTTATAGGATTTAATGGGTTGTGAGTTGTTTTGTAGAATAACTTGTTAGACTTACACTCATTATAGGTAATCTCTTCAGGATTGACTTGCTGTAAAACATGAGTAGCTGGTTCTACTTGGAAAAGCAGGTTGTTCATGGTGACAAGTAAAAATTGAGAACATTTGTTATTCTTTTTTATTATGCTTAAGTCACAAACTACTTCTGTTGAGGCTATTGGTGAACATTGTTTAATTATAGCTAATTCTCCCATCTGACTACTGTGCATTCCCAACTCATTTGTTAACACTGTGGTCAATTGAGGATCCAAATTTGCTAGTAATGCCATCATCCTGCTTCTTTGAACAAATTGATTGCAGAGAAGACTTGACAGCTGTTGGGTAAACTTTTTTAAATTCTTAAAATTTGAATCAATGCCATGTAGTAAGGTAGATGTTTGGGCAGCTTCTCTCATTTCCAATGGGAATTTGTGGTATGGGTTTTTACTTATATTATGTTTCAGTTTTGCTTCCTTCTTCATCTGCTTTTTAGCCATTCGCATGTGTAGAGTAAAATAAATTCCTTCATGGGTAATCTTAAATTCTCTGGCTGGTGGTCCTTTATACCATATGCCCAATGTTGGTAATACCTTCTTTTTGATTCTTTTCTCACTGTATACATATTTTGAAATTGTAACAGATTGTCTTGTTGCCCTTGTCCAATTGACTGCTTGCAGCATTTCTTGGATGTAATAGTTATCCAGCTCCCAGTAAGATGGACTAATGGGTTGTTGTAGATGATATATCACAACTTCCTTGAGTGTGCCTTTATTTCTCATTAGTTTATACTTTGTGTTTGTTTCTCTATACCATTGGTTAAGACTTGGTAAGGGGTTGTTTCGCTTGTATAGTATAATTTGTTCTTTCACTTTATTGGGATAGTTTAATAGTCATTTTTCTTCATTTTTTCCAATCTTCTGATATTGTAGCAAATTGTATAGGTGTTCCTTGCTTGTTTCCTGTATTAAACTCTGTTTCTCCAGTGGTACTAGTACTTTTGTTCCAGGACCACCAATTCCATCAATGAACTTATCTTGATAAGGGATGTCCAGAATAGAATACCCTGGACAAGAATAGTGACCAGCAAATTTGATACAACTAATTCTGTTGCTAATTTTTGTCCATGGTGATTGTTGCCCAAGTGTGTAATTATTCTTGAGGTTTCTAGAGACAATAATTGCCTCTTCTGTCTCACAATAGGACTGCCCTGGTAAACAATCTTCCAGGTAGTCCAGATTAGTTGTAATTTTCATATTAGGAGGTTGCCAATATGCTTTGCCAAACTGGATAATTGTGGTGTATTCCAGCACCTTGGTAGTTGTTGGCCATGTGTAGGCAGCAGGAAACTGATCTTGGTGGATCCAAGTGTTTCTTTTCACCATTAAAGGTTTTCCTTGAAAAGATTGTTTGTCTTTTACCATCTGTCTGCATTGATCATGAGTTACTTTAATAACTGAGTTAACAATTCTCCTCTTCTTTGCTCCAAAGAAATAGTAAGTGTAAAAGTTAGTTCTTAGATACACTTGACATTTTACTGCTCTTGTTTCAATTTCTTCCAAGTTCAATTCATAGATATCAGCTGTAATTGTCTTGATTTCTTCTGATTCTATATTACAAGTTGGCTCATCTGCTAGATCAAATGCTTGGCTTGGTAGTTGGTTAGAACAAAAGTATAACAGTGGTTTAAATGTTAAGGTAATGTTTGCACTTGTAACATGTGCACCTTGGTAGGATGGTTTCAGAACTGTTATTGAGTGGATGCAGCCACAGATCACCATTACAGTCATCACTAGTGGAAGCCACAACATCTGTTTCATGTTAGCTCTTCCTGTGTTGGCTATAGTTGAATGGTTGAAAATTTTGTGTTGTTGTTCCACTCTGATAGTTATTCCATCTTCTAACTCTATATATTGTGGTTCCACTTCTTGTTGGGAATCTAATTGTTCAGAGATGATTTTAGTCTCATCTAAAAATATGACTGACTCATTGTCTGTGTCACTTGTATTTTCTTTCTCATCTTGGGATGAATCTACCACTATGATGGACTCATCATCTGAATGGGTTATGTCAATAATTTCACCTTCAATAGTTGTTGACTCATTATCAGAATGGGTTATATCAATAATTTCACTTTCAATAATTATTGACTCATTGTCTGAACTAGATATTTCATCTTCTCTATCAGAGATAATGTTTGCCTCTGAATCTGTATTTTGATCCAGTTCATTATTTGTTTCTGTGTCATCACTTTCAGATGAGCTTGAAGGTTCATTGAGACTGTAATTACTGTCTGTTTCGAAAGTATTGCTTGTGTCATAACCAGTATCAGAATTAGTAACTTCCATCTCTGAGTCATCACTATCTGAGCTTTCTGATGAAGAGTCATGCTGTCCCATCATGGCTATAGTGACTTTGTTTAGTTGAGGTTGCCTTATTCTTTCAGCCAGGTTCCCTTTCCTTCTATCAAATTTGAGAGAACACTGTTTAGCTTCAAAATTGAGGTTTGCTCCCACAGTTTGAAGGAAATCACAACCAAGTATTATTGCTATGTCTAGATTTTCCATAATGATAAATTCTTGTTCCATACTTTCTCCAGCAAATTGGATATTCAGCTTTACGCTTCCTTTTTGCTTTAAAGCTTTCCCATCAGCTGAAGTTATAATTGGTAAGCCAATTGTTTCTTTATCCATAATTGTAACATCCATTAACTTGATTTCTTTTTCAGTAATAAAGGATCTCAATGCTCCTGTATCACACAAGGCAATGACTTCTCTGCCTTTGTGATTCTTCAAATGGAATTGGAAGTCATTTCTTCCTTCTACCTGAGAAAGATATTGGAGGTGTGTTATTTCCTTCTCCACAAGGTGAAAGATTGTTGTTGTTTCTTTCCCTGTTTCCAACTTATTAGATTCATTGGCTAGTCTTAATCTGCTACCATGTACAAACTTGCATGTATTATCATCCATTTGTATTTCATATATCCACTTTTGATGATTGAATTTTGTTATTCGGTATGGGCCTAACCATTTTAAAGAAGGGATTTTTGTTATTGCAATTCTTGCAGCATCATTTCTTAAGAATACTTCATCATCAACCTCAAAATATTTTGGAAGATTGAGATTTCTATTCTTTCTTTCCCTATATTGTTCTTTTGCCATGATGGATTTACAGAAGGCTGTAGCTCTTAACTGTACTAATTGCTGCTGGTGATTGAATACAAATAGTACATTTTGTTTCAGGAGAGGTAGTATGCATTGTTACATCAATCAGTGTTCTTGTGCTGGTGCCAAAAAGAAGTTCCTGGGGTGGTAGTCTTGTACTTCCTACAGGTGATTGATTCAAAAATGCTTGAATCAAGGGTAGGTTTGCAACCCAGTTATGCTGATTTTCTTCCACCACTAATTTATTGATTTCCTTCCTCACTTCTCTATTTCTTCTTCACTAGTCCATTGCTCTGGCTTCTATAAGCTGTTGTTTGGATTTTCTCAATACCTAATACTCCATAACTCTTTAAAAGCTTTACCAACAAAGTTTCTTCCTTGATCTGTCACATTTGTTTTGGAATTCCAAAATGGGAAAAA
>CAJFCJ010000005.1:80371-92568 GCA_904063045.1 Dimorphilus gyrociliatus
CAGTATGAACATACACCAGAGTTAACTTTTGTAGCTACCAGTGAAACAGTGAAGAGAAAATGATTTGTCTTCTGTTGACTTACAGTCAGAGCAAGAAAAAGATGTGAATTTAAAATCAATTAAAGAATATTTAACATTGGATGGTCAGCTACCTATTCCTTATTTTGGAACTTTTACACCTTCATAATGGAGATGTTTGTTCACAAGGAAATGATCTGGATTATCCTTGAAGAAAGAAACATTCTGGTTTTACCTGACCATTTGATGCTAACTCTGCTCCCTAAATTCCATAAAAATAAAATTCACAATCACCATGGACCCAGAATGACATTACAAATAATTACAAAGACCTTTTGGCACCCAAAATTAAAGATTATGATTGAGAATTCAATAAAGGATTGCACTTTGTGTGAACAAATGAATGGTAGGAGTAGAGTATACCCTTTGGTAGAAACCTTTCACCCTGCATCACCAATGGAGTTGGTAGCCATGGATATAATGGGACCCTTACCCATGGTTAAGTCATACAGATTCATACTTGTGATAGTGGATCATTTCAGTAGATACACAGTTTTATATGCACTCAAACAGCAAACCAGTAAAGAAATTGCAAACCTTCTTTTCAACAGATTTTTCCCATTTTTGGAATTCCAAAACAAATGTTGACAGATCAAGGAAGAAACTTTGTTGGTAAAGCTTTTAAAGAGTTTATGAAGGTATTAGGTATTGAGAAAATCCAAACAACAGCTTATAGAAGCCAGAGCAATGGACTAGTTGAACGAAGAAATAGAGAAGTGAGGAAGGAAATCAATAAATTAGTGGTGGAAGAAAATCAGCATAACTGGGTTGCAAACCTACCCTTGATTCAAGCATTTTTGAATCAATCACCTGTAGGAAGTACAAGACTACCACCCCAGGAACTTCTTTTTGGCACCAGCACAAGAACACTGATTGATGTAACAATGCATACTACCTCTCCTGAAACAAATGTACTATTTGTATTCAATCACCAGCAGCAATTAGTACAGTTAAGAGCTACAGCCTTCTGTAAATCCATCATGGCAAAAGAACAATATAGGGAAAGAAAGAATAGAAATCTCAATCTTCCAAAATATTTTGAGGTTGATGATGAAGTATTCTTAAGAAATGATGCTGCAAGAATTGCAATAACAAAAATCCCTTCTTTAAAATGGTTAGGCCCATACCGAATAACAAAAGTCAATCATCAAAAGTGGATATATGAAATACAAATGGATGATAATACATGCAAGTTGGTACATGGTAGCAGATTAAGACTAGCCAATGAATCTAATAAGTTGGAAACAGGGAAAGAAGCAACAACAATCTTTCACCTTGTGGAGAAGGAAATAACACACCTCCAATATCTTTCTCAGGTAGAAGGAAGAAATGACTTCCAATTCCGTTTGAAGAATCAAAAAGGCCAAGAAGTCATTGCCTTGTGTGACACAGGAGCATTGAGATCCTTTATTACTGAAAAGAAATCAAGTTAATGGATGTTACAATTATGGATAAAGAAACAATTGGCTTACCAATTATAACTTCAGCTGATGGGAAAGCTTTAAACCAAAAAGGAAGCGTAAAGCTGAATATCCAATTTGCTGGAGAAAGTATGGAACAAGAATTTATAGTTATGGAAAATCTAGACATAGCAATAATACTTGGTTGTGATTTCCTACAAACTGTGGGAGCAAACCTCAATTTTTAAGCTAAACAGTGTTCTCTCAAATTTGATAGAAGGAAAGGGAACCTGGCTGAAAGAATAAGGCAACCTCAACTAAACAAAGTCACTATAGCCATGATGGGACAGCATGACTCTTCATCAGAAAGCTCAGATAGTGATGACTCAGAGATGGAAGTTACTAATTCTGATACTGGTTATGACACAAGCAATACTTTCAAAACAGACAGTAATTACAGTCTCAATAAACCTTCAAGCTCATCTGAAAGTGATGACACAGAAACAAATAATGAACTGGATCAAAATACAGATTCAGAGGCAAACATTATCTCTGATAGAGAAGATGAAATATCTAGTTCAGACGATGAGTCAATAATTATTGAAAGCGAAATTATTGATATAACCCATTCTGATAATGAGTCAATAATTATTGAAGGTGAAATTATTGACATAACCCATTCGGATAATGAGTCCCTCATAGTGGTAGATTCATCCCAAGATGAGAAAGAAAATACAAGTGACACAGACAATGAGTCAGTCATATTTTTAGATGAGACTAAAATCATCTCTGAACAATTAGATTCCCAACAAGAAGTGGAACCACAATATATAGAGTTAGAAGATGGAATAACTATCAGAGTGGAACAACAACACAAAACTTTCAACCATTCAACTATAGCCAACACAGGAAGAGCTAACATGAAACAGATGTTGTGGCTTCCACTAGTGATGACTGTAATGGTGATCTGTGGCTGCATCCACTCAATAACAGTCCCAAAACCATCCTACCAAGGTGCCCATGTTACAAGTGCAAACATTACCTTAACATTTAAACCACCGTTATACTTTTGTTCTAACCAACTACCAAGCCAGGCATTTGATCTAGCAGATGAGCCAACTTGTAATATAGAATCACAAGAAACCAAGACAATTACAGCTGATATCTATGAATTGAACTTGGAAGAAATTGAAACAAGAGCAGTAAAATGTCAAGTGTATCTAAGAACTAATTTTTACACTTACTATTTCTTTGGAGCAAAGAAGAGGAGGATTGTTAACTCAGTTATCAAAGTAACTCATGATCAATGCAGACAGATGATAAAAGACAAACGATCTTTTCAAGGAAAACCTTTAATGGTGAAAAGAAACACTTGGATCCACCAAGATCAGTTTCCTGCTGCCTACACATGGCCAACAACTACCAAGGTGCTGGAATACACCACAATTATCCAGTTTGGCAAAGCATATTGGCAACCTCCTAATATGAAAATTACAACTAATCTGGACTACCTGGAAGATTGTTTACCAGGGCAGTCCTATTGTGAGACAGAAGAGGCAATTATTGTCTTTAGAAACCTCAAGAATAATTACACACTTGGGCAACAATCACCATGGATAAAAATTAGCAACAGAATTAGTTGTATCAAATTTGCTGGTCACTATTCTTGTCCAGGGTATTCTATTCTGGACATCCCTTATCAAGATAAGTTTATTGATGGAATTGGTGGTCCTGGAACAAAAGTACTAGTACCACTGGAGGAACAGAGTTTAATACAGGAAACAAGCAAGGAACACCTATACAATTTGCTACAATATCAGAAGATTGGCAAAAATGAAGAAAAACGACTATTAAACTATCCCAATAAAGTTAAAGAACAAATTATACTATACAAGCGAAACAACCCCTTACCAAGTCTTAACCAATGGTACAGAGAAACAAACACAAAGTATAAACTAATGAGAAATAAAGGCACACTCAAGGAAGTTGTGATATATCATCTACAACAACCCATTAGTCCAGCTTACTGGGAGCTGGATAACTATTATATCCAAGAAATGCTGCAAGCAGTCAATTGGACAAGGGCAACAAGACAATCTGTCACGATTTCAAAATATGTATACAGTGAGAAAAGAATCAAAAAGAAGGTATTACCAACATTGGGCATATGGTATAAAGGACCACCAGCCAGAGAATTTAAGATTACCTATGAAGGAATTTATTTTACTCTACACATGAGAATGGCTAAAAAGCAGATGAAGAAGGAAGCAAAACTGAAACATAAGATAAGTAAAAACCCATACCACAAATTCCCATTGGAAATGAGAGAAGCTGCCCAAACATCTACCTTACTACATGGTATTGATTCAAATTTTAAGAATTTAAAAAAGTTTACCCAACAGCTGTCAAGTCTTCTCTGCAATCAATTTGTTCAAAGAAGCAGAATGATGGCATTACTAGCAAATTTGGATCCTCAATTGACCACAGTGTTAACAAATGAGTTGGGAATGCACAGTAGTCAGATGGGAGAATTAGCTATAATTAAACAATGTTCACCAATAGCCTCAACAGAAGTAGTTTGTGACTTAAGCATGATAAAAAAGAATAACAAATGTTCTCAATTTTTACTTGTCACCATGAACAACCTGCTTTTCCAAGTAGAACCAGTTACTCATGTTTTACAGCAAGTCAATCCTGAAGAGATTACCTATAATGAGTGTAAGTCTAACAAGTTATTCTACAAAACAACTCACAACCCATTAAATCCTATAAGAAACCAACCAATGAAAGACAAAACGTATGTGTATTATTCAGAAAGAGGATGCAGATTTCACACTGTGTCTGCAAAATCCATGCAGTTACATATCCACAATCACCTTTCTGAACCAAAAATTGAAATTGCCAGATTAGCTGATCTACTCCACCATGGGGTAAAGAAGGATATTGCATACCAGCACTCAAAAATTAAGCAAGTTATCAGTTCACTGGAACAGAAGCAGGCAAGGTATGATAACATGGTCACTGTTGCAGAGAAAAATGGCATTGTACCCAATTTATCTGGAATTAAAAAGTTTTTCCATAGTTGGTACTATAAACCTGGGAAAACACTTTATGTTATCATATGAAATATTTGTTTGAGTATTGTAGTGTCAATGGTATGTATCATCATTTTCAACTATATTATTGGAAGAAGAAAACAAAGAGAAGAAATTGCTACCCCAAGTGAGAGCACAGATAACTCTCCTGAAAACCCAAAACTAATGAAACAAAGTTGTAGCTTTAGTCAACATCAAACTAATGAAGAAGAACAACCACCTGTAATTCTCATTAAATCAAGATGAAGGGACTCATCTTCACAAAGAAGGGGGAAGTTGTACAACTTTGGTTATATTTTACATGCTTGAACTCTATTATTTTATGCAACATATACATGTACATCTTAAAACCTACGCAAGAAAATGCTATAACATTGGCCAAACATAAGTCTGATTAGTCAGCTTGAAGGTTCATCTTTAATTACCAATAAAGGTTTGGCCAAGTTATAATTTAATTAACTTGCCTAGGGTGTGGCCAAGTTATAATTCAATTAACCTTCCTAAATGTTGAACCTTGTAACATCCTGTTACTAAAGATAAATATGAACTACACATTTTGGCAACTGTAAAGTGATGATTGGATGTCAGAGACAAACCTCAAAGTATATAAATCCTCATTATTCTCATTTGGCATGCAGCTTCCATCTGGACCCAAGGACCTGGGAAAATCATCTGGAAACAACCTCCACTGGAACCATCCATCTACTCCTCAACATTGGAAGACAGTTTGGTAATTTGGCAACCTGCTATTACAAACTATCTACTCTGCTATTGAACTCTCATATTGTTACTTGCTTAAGTATTATTATTGCGAATAAACCATTTTAATTTAAACATTTGTTTAAAGGTTCGAGTAGAACCAGTATTGTTATAACTTGCAAACGCATAGATTTTGCCAGCAAGAGCAGTACAATACTAAGGCTGAAACCATACTTTTATGGCACAATTTTCCATCACATCCAGTTTCCTTAGCTAAAAATTAAATATCTGTTCAAAATCTTCTTACTCTCATTCAGATGGTAGAAAAGTTATTATCTTCAATACTACTCTACATCGAATCTGCATGTTATATAATTTCTTTGAAGAATTTATATATTCATGCATTCCTTTCCAATCAAAATCATATTTGCAATTGAGAATGCAGACAGATGATATGTTGAGAATAAATCTTATCAATCCAATAGTTCACATTACCAAATATATTTCAACAGACGAAATTATTTGTAAAGCTGTTAATAGAACTCAAATTAATAATTCCTTCTTGGATTTGGTTTTTATAAAAGTGAACAAACTGATAAAGAATTTAATATGTGATCTATATTCTTCAGAAATCTAATGACATGAATCTTAGATGTTTGTTTCTTATGCAATCGTCAATATGTTGTCTGTAAAGTATTTTCTCTGTTTTCATGAATTTTTCCTGTTCAATAGGAGATGTTTAAAAAATAGAAAAAATTTAGAGGTAATTGAGAGTTTCAAATATATAGAAGGAGCCACTATGGCTAATAAAATATGTCTTTTGGAAACCGTACGTTACATTTTCATCAATATTTGTACTCAATGGGATATTTTGGTAATGCTATGATAGTTTCATTAGCAGAACAAAGAATTTTAATACTACGATCCTACAAATTTATATGAGAGTTCTGGCAGTGTTTGACACATTTTCAATGTTTGCCAATTTCAACATGGCTATGCTATTGTTGATAGATTAATGATCTCTATATGGGCAGATGGAACAGTTGAATTTATTCAGTAGGGCGATAATAGATATACTAGTACTGTTTCACGTTAGCATTCAAGCAAAAATTTTCAATTGTATAAAAATACTTCGTCAGCATTTATTGATAATTTTTTGTGTTGTATAGCTCCTTGTATTGATATTTTATTGATGATTATTGCTATAATATCTGTTCTGGATAAGAGGAATAGAATGAGGTAAAGGGTAACAACTGCCAGTAAAGAGAATAATTGTAGAATCCTAAATTCACAAACAATATGCAATTTTCACAGGCCTATTATATTTTGGCTAACAGCAGTTGTTACTTTTATATTTATTATCTAAGTGGAAAAAAATTAGGAAGGTTTTCTTCAAGATCATCTATTGTAGGAAGAACAAGAAAGGGCCAACAAACACCAAACACTCCCTCTTAGGTTGTTAAAAGTGGTTGACTACTAACATGTTGTGTTCAATGTTGGGATATGATTCAGCCAATAAAGACATCAATATACAGCTGATTAAACAGGATAATAAATCTTTGACCACTCAAAAGAACTACACATGAATAAAACTCGCTCAAACAGGACAAGAATTCCTTTATTAATCAAAACCTATATAAAGATGTAGCTGTTCATTATTGCAATAGTCATCTGGATGATATGTCTTTTTAGGTGTTGTATATAAGGGGTTGAGATAAAACGGCCCAGTAGGCTAAAATTTACTGTAAGTTTTTTGGGCATTTCTAGAAAAATGTTCATGTTAATATTTTTCAGTTCATATAGGGCTGAACTGAGGGTTAGGAAGCATAAAATGAAAACAATCTTCTTAATTTATGGTTGTAGTTGGATGCCATGAACAATTCGCTTTCCAAAACCAATCTGAGTAAATAGCAGCAATGTTCAAGTAATTGTCGTGTGAGCTAGTAACGTCACAATATATAGATTTTGGTTCTCTTCAAAGCTACAATACTGTAATAAACTTAAATATTTAAATGGTTCAGCATCTTTCTCAATGCTTACTCATGTGATAAATGATAGTGAAAGTGATAGAACATTAGAATAGCATGAGTAAAGGACAGTTGACCCCCATCCAGACAGTTGACCCCAGGACAGTTGACCCCCTTCTGGACAGTTGACCCCTGGACAGTTGACCCCTGGACAGTTAACCCCTGGACAGTTGACCCCCTTCCAGAAAGTTGACCCCCCTCTGGACAGTTGACCCCTAAGATGGTTAATTCTTAGACTGTTGAACATTTTGACTTGTAAAACTGTCAATCTCATAAAGTTATTGTGTACTTCAATGAAAATCATCTTTTTTGAAAGAATTGAAAGTTGATAAGCGCTTACTTTTAATTAATGTTTAAATATATTGTTAAAATTGTTAGATTTTTGGATAAAAATGGCTTAGAAACCAAGCTCTCATATCATAAATCATTGATCTTACAATGAAATTTGAAGAATAGACTAATAATAATAAAATAAACTAAAATAATGAATTTCATATTCATCAAAATTTGTATTTCAAAAATTATGGAAAATACAAGTTGGAAATTTCTCTTAATACATCATCAGCTGTTTTATCAGCATTTGCAAATTCTTCCCAAACTAAACATATTTTACCTTGCAATTCCTTGTATTTCACTTTCTGTATCCTACATATCTTTTTCTCTGACAACAACCTTTCATAAAGGGCAACAACCTTTGATTCATGATTTAACTTCAAAATTAAATTGTAAAAATTAATGCTTTGTCCACAGTGACTGTTTAGTCTATGATGGCAGGATTCTACATCATTGTTGGTTCTGATGGTCACTTGGTAGATTGACCAATTATTTATTTTCCAAATATTATTTCTGATAAAGATTCTTTCAAAATAATCCAAAAAATCCAGAAATAAATTATTCTCAACAAGTTCTCCTTTAATAGTTTTGAATTGTCTTTTAATGATGTTAGCAGGTAAGAATGGTAAAGACATTATTTTTCTAAGCATTTCACCTCCATAATTTTTTTCTTTCTAATCTTTTACAAATCCAAGATGCTTCAATAAATAAAAAACTTTTGTAATTCTCAAATGACTATTTATACAATGAATACTTGTATTTTCTTAAAAACTGCATTTTTAAGGCTTAGGGTCAGAACGCCCCTGGTCAGTACGCCCCAGGTCAGAACGCCCCAATTTTGGGTCAGAACGCCCCATTCTTGATTTCGAATGCCCCACTCATGAGTCAGAACGCCCCACTGATTTTTGAAGAACATAATATTTTTTAATGCTGTACTTATTAAATTAAAAAAAGTCAATTGAATATAAAAATATATATGCATAATGTATTTTTTGTCTTAAAGTACAAAAGCTTAAACAAATATAATAAGTGATCACAAAAAAAGAAATAATTTTTCAAGCAATGTTCAAGTCAATTAAACCCTTTAAGAGATTATCTAAACTTAATTCTCTTACTTCAAACTTCTTCCACAACTCAAAGATAATATCCTGCAAATCTTTATATTTATTCTTCTGATTCTGTCTCATTTTATTTTCCACCAACATATCCTCATAAACTTCAATAAGGCTGCTTTCTCTATGAAGTTCAGTGATAAGAGTATAAAAGTTTTCATTGCTTTTCAAATTTTGATTGATTCTTGTGTGCCAAGACTCTACATGATTATTTGTACGAACTATTAATTTATAAACTGACCAATTTTCTGGTTTCCAAATATTGCTTTCAATGTAAGTAGATTCCATATACTCAAGAAGATCAGCATATAAATTCAGTTCCAAAAGTTCCTCTTTAATTTGATAAAACTTTTGTTTGATGAATGATGCTGGTAAGTATGCTAGACACATTAGTTTTCTTAACACATTTCCTTTATAACCTTTCATTTTATAGTCCTTGATGTATCCTAATTTCTAAAAAGAAAATTTGTATTTGTTAATTTCTTAATTTCACAAATTAAATCTGTAACAGAATTGTTATAATTACTTTAATTTACCTGTATGTTTTTAAGAATTGCTTGTTTAAAATGAAAAGCACATCCTTGTAGATCAGAATCAACAAAAGCATTTTTTAAAGATATCCAAAGAGCTTTTTCAAAATCAAGAACAAACTTTTTTGGGCTTTTTCCATCTATTAAGATTTTTAACTCCTTGTAAAGAAAAATATATCTTTAGAATTTTTACTCAAATATTTACTTTAGAAAGCCAACCTCAAATATAAATGAATAATGTTTCTTCTTCTTTCCTGTCATGAGGACAAACATTAAAGGAACTTGTTTATATTCACCTTCTTTTCTTATAAATCCATGAATTGTAAACAATTGGTAAAAAGGTTTTCTCACAATTTTAAATGTGGCATCAATAAACCATATCTTACAATGTTTCAATAATTTAATTTGATGGTCAGTTGCAAACATCATGTTTCGGCTTTTCTTCCCTTTTATATCTTTTAAGAAAAAATTATCTGGAATTTCATTTAAATTTAATTCAAACATAATGTTTTCTGGGTGCTTTGGTCTGGCACCTTCTCTGTATCTATTAGCAGATCTTTTCATGACATCAATGCTTGGAATATGAGAAATATCCTTTCTGAACTTCAGACTGATATCTTCTGCAATTCTTTTACCAGATTTGTCTTTATCAATAATTGCAGCTTCCTTTAAATTTAACCTTGCTTCAATAATTTTTCTCATATCATTTTTCTCTCTTTTGTGAATGTGATTAGAATTTTTCAAAATGAACTTTAAATCTTTTTGAATTACAGATGCAAGACATGGTGATTTTTTAGTTCTTTGACTACATTTCCAGGTAATGGTTGTTTCACTTGATCTTTTTACAGTATAAGTAAAATTATTGTGAAGAAGAATATCTTTTCCTTTTCTGCTCCCATTCTTAAATATTTCAAAATCATGTTTTAAATTATCATTTAGACAAAGCTCTCTTGTATCATTAAAAGAAGATTCATTATTTATATCAATTCTTCTTACAACTGGACTATTTTCTGTAACAATTTTAGCAGGTTGATGTTGATCTTCTCTTGAAATTCCATCATTATCAATATCAATATCTTTATCACAACTCTCCATTCCATTATTCCCTGGAGTACTTGAAACATCAGGGAAATTAGATTCAAAGTCAAAAGATAACCTCAGCTATAGTAAAACATTAAATAGTTTTTTTAACAGATATTTGTTAAATATTTTGTACCTGTTCGGAACTTGAACTTTCACTAACAGTTTCATTTCCAAATACTTTTGAACATGTTGGTGATTTTTGTTTTCCAGCTTTTTTATTTTAACAATTAGCTTTTTGTTTTTTATATTAAAACAGTCTATACAATAATCTGCATCTGAGGAAATGGTTAAATAGAAAAGAAATATTAAAGAATAAAATCTTACTATTTGAACATTTAGCATGGTAAAAGTGCCTACATAATTTGCATCTAAACTTCTTTTGAGTCCAATGAAACTTCTTCATACATTTCCAACAAGTTTTTAAATTCATCCTCCTTTTTTCAGTGAGACATTAACAGCAAAAAAATTAATTATACTAAGATGAATTATATTTAAGCAACACAATTTCTGAGAATAAACTGATAAAAAAAAAACTGGTAAAAATATTTATAATAACTGGTATATAAGAATATTTTTCTCTCAGCATTGTTTTCTATAATTCTCTAAAGAGAGTGGGGCGTTCTGACTCATGAGTGGGGCGTTCAAAATCAAGAATGGGGCGTTCTGACCCAAAATTGGGGCGTTCTGACCTGGGGCGTACTGACCTGGGGCGTTCTGACCCGACCCCCATTTTTAAAATGATAAACACATCCTTGAATTGTTGTTGGAAACATTTCTTCAATGGCCTTCCATAAGGCTGCCTCAAAGTCAACTACTATTTTTTTTGGTTGATGACCTTCTAAAACATCAGCTAACACCTGAAATATATGTAGTGTAATTCATGAAAATGTGATATATATATATTTACCTTGAAAACAGCTTTATAAGATTTTTTCTTTCTTTGGCTCATAAAAGCATAAACTAGAGGAACTTGCTTATAATTTCCATTTTTCTTTATGAAAGCATGAACTGTGAAAAGCTGTTGAAATGGTCCTGAAATCACTTTGAAGGTTCCATCCATAAATAATATTTTTGCTTGTTTCAACAATTCGATTTGATGATTATTACCAAAAATGATATATCTTGCATCATCCTTTTTAATATCCTTTATTAAAAAATTTTCAGGAACAAAATCATTGTGCAAAGTAAATGAAAGATCAGCTGGATTGCTAGGTCTCAATTTTCCTTTGTATCTGTCTGCTGTTCTTCTCATGCTTTCAATAAGTGGAAGTTTCTTACTTTGATCTAAAAATTTCAAAAGAGTAATCTCTGTAATTTTTTTTCCTGAGTTATTGAAATTTTTTGTTGAATCTCTGCTTTTACAACTTTTCTCATTTGTGCTTCAACTTCATTGGCACTTGTTTTTGGATGTGAATGTTGCCCTTTTTCTAAAAAAATGTGATCCTTTTTGTAGAACAATGGCTGGACATTTGTACTTTCCTGTTCTTTTACTACAGCACCAAGTTGTTTGTCTGTCAGATTTCTTCTTCACTGCAAAAGTAAAGCCATTTTTTGTCAATAGATCTTTGCCTCTTCTTGATCCATCGTTGATAATTTCAAAGCCTTGCTTTTCTGACTGTTTTGTTGATTGACTGGGTGTCACCTCAAAAGAACTTTCATCAGAAACATTGATAGAATTTGTGAGATTCTTTGGCTCATAATTGTCATCAGATGATTCTTCAGCATCTATTGAACTTTCATGTGAAAAATCAAATGAAAGCTCAAGCTAAAGGTTAAATTTCAAATTTTAAATAATAATAAATTAAATGTCATTCTAAAACACTAACCTCTTGATTATCAA
>CAJFCJ010000005.1:95010-139959 GCA_904063045.1 Dimorphilus gyrociliatus
CTCCTTCATTTTGTTGAAAATTTTGAAATAAAGATTACTGTAAAGTTAGAAAACTTTTTGAAAAAGTTTTATCTATAAATTTCGTTGTATAAATATCTTATCCTTCATTCTAAACAAAAAGATTTAATTAAGCAAGTCCTGTTGGTTAAATAATTCACTTTTTCCAATCTAACAACAACCCTGGCAGAGACTTTATATCAGTACTGTATATGTGGTGAGATTTCTGTACAATTATGTCATATACCAGAACTTTTGAAACAATGATATCAAATGCAGTAAAAAGTGACATATAAAGTGAAGGTCTAAAATACCCGGACACCGTAAATTGTGATAGGCTGAAGATTAAAAATCTTTTTCTTGATCAAAAAAGAATTTTTTTTCTATTTTGTAGCAATGAAATATTAGGCGAAACTTGGATCTACATAGAAATTTCTATCAAATAGTGTTTAGATAAGTTTTTACATAATTTTTTTCATTTTTATATAGTGTATATTTTCATAAGTTTTTTTCTTATTTGGCCGTGAGTCACATTATTCAGGACAATGGTTGGAGGACTAATATTTTTACTACTTCTGTATTTCGTGACCTTCTTTCTCAATGCATGTACTGATCCTACCCCCATTCCATCATACAGATTTGGTAGCAAGTCAGGATTTTTGTTCATCCTGAATGCCCTGCTGGTAACTCTTGCAGTATGGCACCCAGCATTATCCTGCTGGAAGATATAATCTCTCCCCATTTTATCTGAGATTTCTTCTATAACTGGGAGAACATCTTTGACCACAAATGTAGCATAGTTTTGGGCATTCAATCTTTTGCTTACTCTCCATACCTCAAACACACCATCCGAGGTTATCAGTCCCCAAACCATTACTCCACCTCTGCCCATATTTTTTGTTAATCTCATCTCTTTTTCCCTGTTATTTGTCCAGGTCCTGAAGTTGTCAGGACCACTCAATGAAAACCTTGCCTCATCTGTAAATATGACTCTTGACCAATCTAAGTTATCTCGAATAGTTTTTAAACAATACTGTTTCCTTCTTTTGCAGTCATTGCTTGTGAGATCAACTCTTTGTCGAATTCGTTTATAACAAAAATTTTGCAATTTCAACTCTCTCTGAATTGTCTTCAGGCCTACATCTACCTCTAATTCATTTAAAATCTTCCTAGCAGTCACCCTTTCCTTGTTTCTTTTAAGTCTCTTCACAATCCTATTCATTCTAGCTACATCTCTTTCTGTGAGTCTCTTTGGATGACCCCTATTCTCTTGTTTGGGTGGCTTATACCTTAAAATGTCACTAACTGTAGATGATACCATTCCCAAAGCCCATGCAGTTTCCCTTACTTTCCCCAATTCTTCATATTTCTGGATTACCAGGTTCCTAACCTCTTTTCCCCATGCCATAATGAAATAAATGATATAAAAATTAACCAAAGTAGGTAAAATAGATAATAAGTAATCAACTTAACTTGGAAAATTAATTTTGCTTTAAAAAAATTTCAGTTTAAGACATCTATTCAAATGCAAAACTGGATGTAATCCGGATGTATGGTTAATTTGGACTTATGGCCAAATAAAGAAAAAAACAATAAAAATTAATAAAAAAATTTTGCTAATAATTTTCACAAATATGATAATTTTCTATAATTTTTTTCAGTATTACATAAATATAACTCTTTCTTCATGGAAATTTAGACAAAAAAACCAATTTAAAACAAAGATAACATTTTTGGGGTGTTTTCAAAATTGGCTTATCAAAATTTCCAGTGTCCGGGTATTTTAGGCCTTGACTTTATTTAGAAGAATCTAAACAAACAATTAGGGATAATGTATTTAAAGAATATATTATTTGCAAGCGATGGAACAACTTTTTGTTGTCTATAGAAAATGGCTTTATTAAATTTGGCAAAGCTATAATAGACTATTTAAATGTTATGTTGAGATCTAATTTTCAAAAAAATTGTTGAGATCCCCTAATATCACTCCGGAATACAGTTGCTGGTTTAAATCGTAAATTACGAATAAATGATATTGGTTTAAAACATCCTCACTAATATCTTCAAATATTTGCAGAAGGAAGAATTATTACTGTAAATCAGCAAAACACTTGTTAAGAGACTCAAAGTGAATATCTATCGGACAAGTTACATTCAACTTGTGTAAATTTAAGAAAAAGTTGTAAAAAAAATATTAATTAAGAGTAAAAGTCAAAATGACAAAAAATTTCATTCTAAAACTAACTTACCGGAAGTGACTTAAAAATTTGGAAAAAATATTACAAAATTTTTAAAGTGAATATATTTTATAAGAATTTAAATTCAAAACAAACTATTGCATGCTGTGTAATCTACATTAAATAAGCCATTTAAAATTCAAACATTTGTTTATAGGTTTGAGTAGAACCAGTACTGTTAAAAACTTGTAAAGTCATAAAATGGCGGAGAAAGACCAGTACAGTTTGAAGTGGAAATTTTGAAAGTCAAGAAAAAATATTACCAAGCCAGTAGAGTAAGATTAGCAAAAAGACAACCTGTTGCTATCAATACAGTTAACTCTCGAAAGAAAAAAAGACTACAGGAACACTTTTTATCAGGGAATCAATATCTTACACAATATTCGGATTATACCGTCTTAATTTGGTACAAGCAAACACATCTATAATAAATGCAAATTTAGCCCAAAAATTAATCCTAAAATAGGACAAAAATTTTTTGGTGAGGTTTCACCCTGGAAAACTGTCTGATATTTTGAATGCATAAAGCTTGTTGGATACTACTCATGCCCAGACTGTGTATTTGCCAATCTATAGTTCAAGCTTAGTCCATATTGAACTCCTGGAGTATGGGGAAGTAGTCAACTCCATACAATATGTTTCATCTATGAACCAGTGATTTTGATTTGCCAAGTAAATCAACATGACGATTTTGGTAAAAAGAGGATGCTGTTGTTGTTTTCATAAATGTCATTTTTTAAGAAATCAACAGAAATGAAATCTTTATTTAATTCACTTCCCTTGGTTCATAGGGCCTAAATTTTTGTCTTGGAAAATTTCCAACTCTTTCCAAAGAGTCAATATTTGGCAGAGTATGAGTTTGTTCTTTATGTTCAAAGAGATCTGTTTCAGACATTCTTGTTCCACTTTAATGTGCGTCAATCTAGCACATATCTCTTAAATCTTTTTTTATTATTATGTATGATGATACATTTCCATTTGCTCTATGAATGTGTTCTTTTCTCCTCTCCATCAATTAATTTTCCAGCAGGATACGCCTGCTTTTTGGCTATTTTGCTGTACTTTTAGAAGTTTCATCTGTTGGCATGAGTGAATAAAATTTTGAATAAAACAGTTACTATAAATCAGGTATTTTTATTTAGACATTCTGTTATATCTGTATCAAAGCATGCGTGTGAAGATTGTGGTAGAATCTTGACGAAATGAACTACTGTTAAATCATTTATAAAACGTAATAATTGAATTTTTAATGAAGTTTTAAATTGTTTTTTAAAGATGGAAATTAATAAAGAATTGTATGAAAAAGGCAATCATTGATGAGTTCTATTGCTTTTATGCATAGTAATTAAGGTTGAGAAAACTGAAAATAGAAAATTTGGTCTTATTTTTTATTATTTTTATTTATTTCAATTCATAAAATTCCATCGGAAATGCTGGTTGGAAAGTAACTCAGAGGAACTATAACATATTTTGCCAAATTACCAACTGAATATCTATTTTTAGGCCATACTGAAAGAATGGAATGTTCGTATGCATCAGTAACGTAATCTATTCTATCACTTAATGGAATTTTACCAAGCTGTCGCCAAACTAAAAAAATGATGTTGTTTGTATATGGTAAAGATGAAAAGGTAACAAAATTACTTACAAGTATTAAGATAATCATTTTCAGTTGGATATTTTTCTTTTGTAAATTTTGATACTCTTTTATATCCATCTTTAACACTATTTTCAAGAGCTCTATTTACAGATAGGGTAGTTGAAAAATGCTGAGGTTCAATTGTATGAACAGAAACATTCCAATCATATTTTTTCAATTGAAAACTGTTTAATATGAAAATTTATACAATAAATGTATGAATATTTATCATAGTTTTTTTTACCTTAAAATGCTTGATAAACCCTCAATACAATATTTAGAAATACCATATAAGAAATATACAGATGGAACTCTTCCAGCCATTGATCCCATATTTATTATTCTGCCTTTTCCCATATGTAACAATTCAAGAAATTTAAAACAAAGTACTGCTGGTCCAACAGTATTTACTTTTAAAACTTCTGTTAAATCTGACATTAATAAAGTCTCTGGCGAACCAAAATCTTTTCCAAGGATTCCTGCATTATTCACTAAGGCATGCAAACCTTTATCACCAACTTTTTTTGTAATCATTTCCTTTAAGTTATCAATTTCATCTTCATTAGTAACATTTAGAATGTAAGTTGTTAACTTCATTGAACAACATTCAGATAATTGTTTAGCTCCATCTTCAGTTAGACAAGTTGCTATAACATTTATTCCTTTATTATCTAAACTTTTTGCAAGTAAATTTCCAAATCCTTGAAAAAAGTGTTTGAATAGAAATTTTCTAAGAAATAACATCAAAACAATAAAATATTTTACCTGTGTCGCATCCTGTTATCAAAACATACTTATCTTCTATATCAGGTATATAAAATGACCTGAGAAATTGTTCTATATATCTTATTAAAAATATAAGAACACCAATCAAAAATAATGTAATGAACATACTTTATAAGTATACACCGTAGTATGTTGTAGTGCACTGCATCCAGATAATTTAATTCACCCTTATCCGTGTTTAACACGTGACCATTTATTTCTTTAAAAAATGGCCTCCCATCTGATTTTTTCCCGATAGATAAGAGAGTAAATTTTTATATATAAATTGATTAAATCTATTAGATTAACCTTATCTAACCCTATGCTAACCTGGATTATTGTGAAAAATGTAGGAAATCAATTATATTACAAATAATACAAAATGAAACAGATGTTAGTTGTTTTCAATGAATTTATACAACTCAATTAAATAGTATTTTTTGAATGTATTCAATTTTAATGAATGCTCAATTAAAGCTCGATAATTATTCAGTCTTTGGTATGCAAAAAATATCCGAGTAGGCTAAGTAAGTTTAAGGTAACAGTTTTTCATGTCTAAAAGAAAATTTGTTACATGTTAAATATGATCTCATCAGAATTTCAGCTTTTTAAATCTTTATTGATACAACAAGTCAAAATGAAAAGTACTTACTTTTATGGACACTGCATGTTTCAGATTAGAAACATTTTTCATTCTAATTCCTAATTCTAACAACCACTCTTATAACCATATTTTAGACAATAAAGTTATACTATTAACCTTTTTATAACCATTAAACATTTCTGTTCCTCAATTCTCTCTTAGAATACTGAGTGTCTATCTGTATATAGATAACAACGCATCAAGATTAATTTTTAAGTGTAAACAGAGTTAGATCTTCAATAAGGCTAAATAACAAAGTATTTAATTAGCAGATTTGCTTATCCAATATTAATGAAAGTAAACAATGGATGTAACTGCTATTAAAAATATGGAAAGTGGCTTTTTTAATATTTGCCAAAGACTTAAACAATTGTCAAAAACATTAAAATTTCTTGATTTCCCAAAATGTGTATTAAATGAAGAACGATGTAAAATATTGCAGAATTTGCTCAGGAATTGTTGTAGTGTAGAAATAATGAATTTATCATACAACAAGGAAATGGGAAGTGGATTTTTTAATATTTGTGAGGGACTTCAACAATCAGTAAAAACATTAAAGTTTGTTGATTTGGCTGGCTGTGACTTGAATAAAGAACAAAGTAAAGAATTTGGAAATCTCCTTAAATATTGTTCCAAAATTGAAGGAATTGATTTATCATTTAATGATAAAATGGGAAGTGGGTTTTTTGATATTTGTGAAGGATTACAGCAGTCATCAGAAACATTAAAGTTTGTTAACTTCTCTTCCTGTGATTTGAATGAAGAACAAGGGACAAAGTTTGGAAATCTCCTCAAATATTGTTCCAAAATAGAAAAAATAAATATAAATTGCAATGACTGGGTGGAATGTGGATTTTTCGATATTTGTAAAGGGCTTCAACAATCATCTGAAATACTAAAATTTATAAAATTAGCTTCCTGTGATTTAAGAGAAGAACAAAGTAAAGAATTTGGAAATCTCCTCAAATATTGTTCCAGGATAGAAGGAATTGATTTATCAGGTAACAATGAAATGAAAAGTGGGTTTTTTAGTATTTGTGAAGGACTTCAACAATCATCACAAACATTAACATTTGTTAACTTCTCTTCCTGTGATTTGGGAGAAGAACAAAGTAGAAAGTTTGGAAATCTCCTCAAATATTGTTCCAAAATAGAAAAATTTGATTTATCATGTAACAGTGAAATGGAAAGTGGATTTTTTGGTATTTGTGATGGTCTTCAAAAATCAGCAGAGACATTAAAGTTTCTTAATTTGTCTTACTGCAGTTTGAGTAACGAACAAAGTACAAAACTTGGATATCTCTTCAAATATTGTTCCAAAATTGAAGGAATAGATTTATCATTTAATGATGACATGGGAAGGGGTTTTTGTGATATTTGTGAAGGGCTTCAAGAATCATCAAAAATGCTAAAACTTCTTAAGTTGTCCTCCTGTGAATTGAGTGAAGAACAAAGCAAAGAATTTGGAAATCTACTGAAATATTGTTCCAATATAGAAAAAATTGATTTATCATTTAATGATAAAATAGGAAGTAGATTTTTTGATATTTTTAAAGGACTTCAACAATCATCAGAGGCATTAAAGTTCGTTAATTTGACTGCTTGTGATTTGAGTGAAGAACAAAGTACGGAATTTGGAAATCTTTTGAAAATTTGCTCAAAAATTGAAAGAATTGATTTATATATTAATCAAATTATGGAAAGTGGGTTTTTTAATATTTGTGAAGGACTTCAACAATCATCACAAACATTACTGTTTGTTAATTTGTCTTACTGTAGTTTGAAAGAAGAGCAATGTATACAATTTGGAAATCTCCTCAAAAAATGTTCCAAGATAGAAGGAATTGATTTATCAGGTAACAATGAAATGGAAAGTGGGTTTTTTAGTATTTGTGAAGGACTTCTACAATCATCAAAGACATTGAAGTGTGTTAACTTGTCTAACTGCAGTTTGAGTAAGGAACAAAGTACGGAATTTGAAAATCTTCAAAAATATTGTTCAAAGTTAGAAATAATAAATTCAAATAGTAATATGTTAAAGGAAAATGGATTTTTTAATATTTGTGAAGGACTTCAACAATCATTGAAAGCAATAGAATTTATTAACTTTTAACTATCTGTTATTTAAAAAAGTTTAAATATCTTAAGTAGAGAATATGAATTATAAAGAAGAGAAGTTTATTGGTCTCTCTCAAACATTAAATGATAGTTAGTTCTCTAGAATTATTTATTACATGTTAGTTTTAAGTGAAAATCTACCTTTTCTGGTTAAAAACCAAGGAGCAACTATTTTGAACAAGTAAGGGCTAATTTTGCGAAATTAACACATTTTCGCTAAAATTGATTTTGATTATTGCCCTAAAGATCTAATTTTTCAATTGTAGAACGTTTTTGTAGCATATTTCCAAAACTTTATATATATATTTAAAAAATATATAAGATTATATAAACTGTAAAAATTTAATAGTTCTAACTGTCAACCAATATATTCTTTCTATTAGCTTCCAAAGTGGAAAAAAAAGAGAAACAGAACTCTCATATTTCAACACTCTTAATTGATTTTGGGAAGCAGTTAAAGAAAAAATCAATTTTTAAAAGTAATTTTCAATAGAAAATTTGTTTAAAAGCATTCCTTCATACTCGACCTACTGGACTTTTGTCACTGTCTCTTTTAAATTTAACATTGGTCACTTTTCAGGATCCACTATTCTGTTTAAAATAGTGATAGGTTTGAGGATCTTTTTAAAAGAGTTTCTCTTCAGATGTTTTTATTATTTATAGATAAAGATTCTTACATGTGTTTTTGTTTTGAGCTCTCATCATAGAAGTAAGGTCAGCCTCTCTTTTCAGCCCATCAACAATCAAATAAAATAATAAATTTGAACCAATATTTTTTTGGTGACTAGATCTTGGCAAAGATGTTTTTTTCATTTTTACTTGTTCACTAAGGTTATTGGAAAGTATTCGCTACATTAGTTAATTATAGCACAAAGTTTGAAATATTTTAATTGTACTCAATATGAGGATCAACCTGAGAGTTTTACCCATTTGTGTCTTACAGCTAAAAAAAAATTACATAATATGTTTTGTCATAAATATTAATTAATGTCTTATGTATGTCTATATAGCTTCGAATTCCCTATTATTGTCAATGCATGTTTGACACCTGACAGGAAGCATATCAATTCCTTTGACGAAGTATTTAAGCAATTTGGACCTGAAAAATGCCTTTATTGCATTTTGTAATTCCTCATCATTCTCATATATTTCACCCCAGAGATTGTCCTTTAATTTCCAGAAAAGATAATAGTCTGATGGCGCCAGGTATGGACTGTAGCCTGGATGAGGCAAGATTACCCATCCAGTTGTTCTAAGATATTGAGTAGTTTGTAAGCTTGTATGAGATCTGGCATTATCTTGTAATAAAATCACCTCTTTACCAGGCATGATTCTATTTATTCTTTGTTTTAATCTCTTTAAAAAGCTGACTTAAATCTCTGAATTCATTCTGACTTGCACACTTAAAAGTTCTAGGTGAATAAGCCTTCCTTGTCCCAAAACATACATGTCATCAGTTTGTCTGCAGACTTACCTGTCTCTAACCTTTTTTGGTGATGAAGAAAACTTTGTATGATACTCTAAAGAAACTCTTTTAGTCAATGATTTATGATAGAATACCCATGTTTCCAAAAAAAAGCTTTCAGTTGCCTGTGAATATCGATTGCAATAACTTACTGTGAAGCAAGAAATTGAATAATTACTCTTTGCTTTATACCATCATCCATACCGTGCCACCACTGAAGTGTCAATAACTTTTCATTCAGGGATCACAAGTTGTGAAAGTTTTTTAGTGATAGTGCATTAATGAATTGACCTTCTATTAATAATGATAACATAGGCCTACAATGTACTGTTTTAAAATTACAGGGAAATAGGTAAAACTTTAAGGTTGATCCTAATATAACAAACATATATTATTTAATTGGGATCAAGTCTTTTAAACTTCTCCGCATCTCTTTTTCATCTGACGTTTTTAGTAGAACGTTTCTGATCTTCCCATCGTCAGACTTAATCAAATGAGATATCTTTGCTTTCTTATATTCAACCCTATTTCTGTCATTCTTAACTAACACTTTTTGTCCAATATAAGGCCTTTCTCTCTTTTCATCTTCTCTAACTTCTCTCATAACTTCTTCCAACATTTCTCTGTTCCATTTGAAACAAATCTTCTTCCAATTGTCCCTGGCTTTCTTGGAGTTTCGCCAGTTTGCCATTAAGTCTCCATAATATTTAATGAGAGTTTTCGGGCTTAGTACTTCTTGATCCGGGTCTTTCATGAGTGCTGTAAGGGGTTTCCTGGAGACAGCTTCCTCAGCAACTGCGAGTAGGCTTCTCCAACTTTCTTCTTTAAAACAATTCTTTAGGTAAGGATACAGAATCCATTTCACAGTTCTTATTGATCGTTCCCATAAGCCTCCTTGATACGGAGCTCTAGGGCTTGTAAATTTCCAGTTTCCATTAAAGTTTTTTGAAACTTGGGCAAAGGTTGCTGCATTGTCCAATCTAATGTTTGTTATTGGTCCTCTTAAATATCTTATTCTCAGTAAAGCTAACTGAACACTATTCTTGTTAATAGATTCCATTAGTTCTAATGCGACAGCCTTTGTTTTTAAGCATACTCCTATAAGGACATATCTTTTTTCACTGTTTTTATTCTTGAATGGTCCGAACACATCTATTCCGATTGATTTGAAGGGAATCGGTTCACCCATAATTTGATCCTTACACTGTTGATTTCCATCATATTGGAACCTTTTGTTTTTCCTCCACTCCTCACACTCCTGGCACTTATCATAAACGTCATTTGCTAACACTACCTCTCCAACTGTCCAGAACAAATGCCTCAATCTATGTCGCATGGCATTAGGTCCAGAATGGCCAGTTCTTAAATGTACATATTTCATAAGTACTCTCGCTACACTCATATTTTTATGCAATAAGGTTCTAGTTTGTTTATCTCTTAAAACAACTTCCAAATGTCCCCATTCATTTCTGGTCAATTTTAATTTTTCCATTACTGCAGATGGTATAATTTTCTGTTCCTTTGTTTTTCTCTCATTAATTACTGAAGTAAATTTATTGGGATCACCTGCTACTTCTCTTCTGAAATTGCTTTCTTGTTCCCATGGCAAGATCACCTTCCCCAGAAGGACTGTTTGAACACTTTCTCTCTCTGCTGCATCTTCCAAACTGAACCAATTGTCCTTTAAAGAAAAATCTCTTAATTTTGACAATTTATCAGCCAGATTATTCTCTGTGGGTACATATTCCCATTGATAATCCTCAGTATGATTAAGAATTTTCTTGACTCTTTCTCTCTCGAATCGTAGTATCATCCCTAGCTTTCAATTCTGACTATTCATTAATTCTTTTGAAAAGTAATAAAATATTAAATTTTACAACCAAAATAAAAAATTGATTTTTAAATCATTGTCATTAAAATTTCCCTTTTATAACAAAATTCAGATAAAAAGCACGCAGTTTGCGGAATAGATGAAAATCAATTACCACTAATTGAAGAGTGTTATCATCAGATATGGAAAGAAAATGGTTGTTTTGGTCAACAATTTAAAGTTGAAACTAATTATCAAACAATGACTGTTTTACAATTTGATAATTATGCAAAAGATGTATATGAGAATTCTATAAAATTATATGGTGTGAATTTGCATTCAAATTTCTATAGGCGAATCTGTTTCGAACATATGGATGGCAATGAAATGAATATAGCATTCAATTTTAAAAAAATTGATTATAGTGGATATTTTGAAGGTTCTCTATATGATCCAAAACATGTTGTAGATGGTTTACATGATAATAAAATTACATTGGGTTCTTGTACAATATTAAAGAGACTCTTACGCATTCTTCAACCCATAATTACAATTCATTTAAAAGGGCAACATACTCTCAAGAAAGTAATTCTATGGCCAACCAATCAGCAAAGTAGGTCAATAATTTGATTATTTTTTTTCTCTGCAGATAAAAATCTATTGTTTTCTCCTTTAGTTACTCAACAATTGGAAATTTACATGGACAATATTTTTAATATCTGTACTGATGATAATATCATATTGGCAAATAATTCACCAACAACAGTGCTATGTAACAAACTACAACAATCTAGAAGTTCTAGTTTAACAGTTAAATCAAAAAATACAAACTTTTTGCATTTATGCGAAATTGAAATAATTTCTAGTAAAGTTATCATCATTTTTCAATGATTGATATAATTGTTTCTTTTCTTTCTATTTATAGACAATATAGCCTATTTGAAAGGAGTTACCTACAAATTTTCCCAGATGGACTTGTTTATATTAACTGATGGTTTTACAAGTGAAACTACACAGGTGAAAATTGGAGGGCAGTATTGGATTGCAATTAATCTATTTGCTTACTATAATGTTCTTGTTATTGATTTTATATTACCGGTACAAAACACTCTCTCTAATCAATTTCGTATTGAACTTACAAATGAAAATCCATACTTAGAATATGACCCATTAAAATACAGTTTATGTGGAGAACATCCAGACAATACAGAAAGTTTCATTTCCCACTTTGAAATCTCGTATTCACTTTTGTGCCCTAGAGGAGGGGTCGAAGGTCAATTTGTTGTACTTAGAACACAAAGAGCTACTCCTGTGACATTTGTAATTGGTGAAATAGAAGTTTTTGGCAATTATATAAGACAATCCAATGAAGAAAATATTAATATATTGTATCGTAAACCAGTATGGACATCTTCAAATTATAATTCTATATACACTCCTCAAAAGTTAACTGATGGTCTGTACAATAGTTTCTTTCATTCTGAAGAAGGTTTCCAACAATGGGCAAGAATTGATATGTTTTCAAAGTACACTATTTATAAAATGGCAATTTTAAATGGAGATATGCATGGTATTGTTTGACTCTAATCTAATATTCTTTTAATCAGTTATTATCATTTGAATTTGCAGGTTACAATACAGCAAGGCATATCAATGGTTTAGTGTCGAATTATCAAGATTTTAGCATTCAGGATTATCATTTATATTCTGAAAAATGTTTTACGAATAATGAAGACTTTTCAGGTGGTGAATATAGATTATGGGAATGCAAAATGCCGTTTCCAATTGGTCGATTCGCCATCTTTTTCCAAAATTCACATACTTCTATCAATATTCTTGAAGTAGAAGCGTACGGTCAGAAAATTGTAGATAACGATATGGTTCTCTTACCAATTGCGCATATTGATAGGAATAGTAATGCTAAAAGTATTTCTGACAAAGAAGAAAGTGCTCAATATCCAATAAAGATTATAGATGGTTTAGCCAACAATGCCTTTACTGATGGATTCTTATCATGTTCGGGTACTTTAACAACAAATAATAATGAAGTAGGACGAATAACACTCTATATGGATAATCAGTATTTAATAAATCAAATAGGTGTACTAATTCCATTTGAAGCGCCTAAAGGTTAGCATCTTCTTTTAATGTTTGTATCATATTCTTTCCCATTCAAATATTTCTATGTTGTTGCAGAAAATTTTGAAAATATTCAAGTTACAGTTGAAATGATCATTGATACAACTTTACAAAAATCAGTTTGTTCAAATTTGACAAACAACTTTAAAATAAAGCAATTGTTGTACAAATGTGAATATATTGGCGATAGAGTATCTTTTTATAAATTTGGTGGAAATCATTTAATTCAAATTTGCGAAGTTTATATTTTTGGTAGAAAACAATTTGTCAATAACAATAAATCAATTCATTCTGCTGCCAATCTTATATATTCATTAGATACTTCGACAATCTTTTCAAATTCAATTTGTAATAGTTTCTATCCTACTAAAGATTACTTTATTGAATTACCAGTTTATTCTCAAATTTCTGCAATTGGCTTCCTTTTAATGAAAAGTGTAGACTTTCAATCTGATTTAGATGTTTATGCTGTATCTTATGGGATAGAAATACTATGTACAACTTTAAATATATACCATCTTCGCGTTGACAAACCTACAAATTTTACATTTCTTTGTAAACAGGAAGTGTTTGCCAAATATTTAAGAATTTCCTCACAAATCAAAACAAATATTACTTGTAATTATTACATAATAATTAAAAAAATTATTGAGAATATTCCAGGTTTGAGAGAGATATGTTTTTTTACTTGAGCTAATCAATCTAATATTTTGTTTCTGGTTTTTTACACAGTAAAATATCAATTAAAATATGAACAAAAATGGATTAAGCCATCCTACATCTACTCAACCATTCATCAAATACAAAATGTTATTGACTGTTATAAAATTTGCAAGATGGATAGTCAAGATTGTCAAAGTTTAATCTATTCAGAAACATTAAGACAATGCAATCTCAGTTCTTTTCCAATTTTTCCAAATTCCAATGAATATTTATTGCAATCAATAGATAATCACTATTCCATTGTACAACTTTGGTTATATTTTACATGCTTGAACTCTATTATTTTATGCAACATATACATGTACATCTTAAAACCTACGCAAGAAAATGCTATAACATTGGCCAAACATAAGTCTGATTAGTCAGCTTGAAGGCTCATCTTTAATTACCAATAAAGGTTTGGCCAAGTTATAATTTAATTAACTTGCCTAGGGTGTGGCCAAGTTATAATTCAATTAACCTTCCTAAATGTTCAACCTTGTAACATCCTGTTACTAAAGATAAATATGAACTACACATTTCGGCAACTGTAAAGTGATGATTGGATGTCAGAGACAAACCTCAAAGTATATAAATCCTCATTATTCTCATTTGGCATGCAGCTTCCATCTGGACCCAAGGACCTGGGAAAATCATCTGGAAACAACCTCCACTGGAACCATCCATCTACTCCTCAACATTGGAAGACAGTTTGGTAATTTGGCAACCTGCTATTACAAACTATCTACTCTGCTATTGAACTCTCATATTGTTACTTGCTTAAGTATTATTATTGCGAATAAACCATTTTAATTTAAACATTTGTTTAAAGGTTCGAGTAGAACCAGTATTGTTATAACTTGCAAACGCATAGATTTTGCCAGCAAGAGCAGTACAAATTTGGCGCAGTCGACAGGATATTCTTTTGGTTTATTCAAAAGTTTTGAGAAAGTAAATATGGCAGAAGGAGGAAATGGAAACGCCACTGGGGCAGTTACAGACTCTAACCCTTCAACCCCAGCAACTCCAACAATTACAATTCAGCCAGCAGGAATGTCAGAAAGGCAACAAAGACTAATTGAAGACTATGATAGATTGGTGAGTGAAATGAAAAGAAATCGAATCACAATTCCAACAGATCATGGAGATGGAACACATCACCCAGCACAGAACCCAAATGTTGATATCACAACAGTAATTCAAGCATTAAGGGCTGCTTGGGACCGCCCTCAAAGAACTATTCTCAAGTTGTATGATGGAAGCAAGGAGTGTTCAAAATTCAAAGAAGACTTTAATCAGGCATGTTATGCTTATGGTTGGATAGGAGAAGATGTTGTGAAAGCAAATCTTTTAGATTATTTAACTGGTCCTGCAAAGGATTTGGTGTTGGCTCTGGATGGAGAGCCTACTGTGGAGGAAATATGGAAAGCCCTCCATGACGAATTTGATCTGGATCCTTTGGAGTATCAAGAGAAATTGCTTAACTTAAAGCAAATGAATGGCGAAAGTGTGGTTCAGTTTGTTAATAGAGCAAAGAAATTGATAAAGAGGTTTTCTCCACCTAGACCAATGGAACCACAATTGCTTGCAACTATGAAAGAAATAAAACTGATGGAAGTTTTACAAAGAGGATTACAACAGGATATTCTACATTTAGTGTACACCTTACATCCTAAATGTCAAACATTGGCAGAACTATATGAGGCTGCTAAGCAAGCAGAAACTTCATTAAAACTAACTCAAAGAAAACCGATCACAATGGTGTCAAAATTGGAAACTCAACAAAGAAAAGAGACCAAAAAGACCCAGGTAATCAGAAAAGATGCTTCTACAGAAACCCCAAATTTCTGGAATAGAAAGCATGTACCTGACAACAAAAATGCTACTAAAGAAAAGTTTTCAAGCCAAAAAGTCCAAAAGTATGCACCAACTACAACAAATAGGTATTATAAGAAAAATCAACCAGCAAAGACGATACTGAAAGAGGAACCTAAGCTACAAAAATTACAAACATTAGACAATGAAAGCATGTCAGAAAACGACGAAGTTCAAGATATTCTCTGTTTTTCAGATAGTGACGAATCCACTTGTCAGCTGTTACAAAGCAAACAATCTGAGCGAAATGCTTCAACATTTATTGGACAATTTGAAACTAATACTGGTTTTAAGTTTGATGCCTTGATAGACTCTGGTAGTGACAGATCTTTCATTTCAAAAAAGGTATTAAGACAAGTTCAAGGAAAAGCATCCTTCCCAGAACAAACTGTGAAAAATGCTAGAGATGCTTCAGGAAATAGCATCGAGATATGTGGAGAAATCATTCTCAGACTTTATTTTAATGAAAAGATTATTAAACAACGCTTTCTGATCAACAAAATCATTACACAACAATGTATTATTGGGTGTGACTTTCTACAACAAAATGGAGCTACCCTTGACTTTGGCAAGAGACAGATTATACTCCAGCCAGGTACAGAAAAGAATTACCCTGTTGGAACACAACACTTATCTTTCAAAGGGTTTTACCCAGTTCCTCTTATTATGAAAAAGAATGAGAGTCAAATACATACCCTTCAGACAACAATTGAACAAGAAAATCCCGAGATGAAGAACAAAGTTACCCAAATTCTGGCAAAATATAAAGAAACTATTGCAGAAGACAGATTTGATATTGGCAATCCAGAGGTACCACCCTTGGAAATAACTCTTGAACCAGGTTCAACACCATATAGACAAAGGCCATATAGAATGCCTCCTCAAAAACAAGAAGAATGTAAGCAACAGATAGCTGAATTGGTAAAAAGCAAAGTTATTCAACCAAGCAAGAGCAATTGGGCTTCACCAATTGTTTTCGTAAGAAAGAAGGAAGGTAGTCTACGAATGTGTGTAGATTATAGAAAACTAAACAAAATGACAGTTAAAAACAAGTATCCACTGCCAAATCAAGATGATCTTTTTGACCATTTGGGAGGAGGAAATAAATTCTTTTCTACAATGGATTTGACAAGTGCATACCACACATTAACATCAAGAAAGAAGATAGGTCTAAAACAGCATTTATTACACCTTTTGGCTTGTTTGAATTTATTAAGATGCCTTTTGGATTAACCAATGCCCCTCCTCATTTTAGTTATGTAATGAATTCATTTGTGCTAAAGGATGTAAAGCATTTGTGCCTAAACTACCTTGATGACATAATAATATTTACCAAGTCGCTGGACCAACATTGGGAAGCATTGGAGACCATTCTTCAACAGATTCAAAAGTACAATTTTAAGATTAAACTAAGTAAATGTGTGTTTTTGAAAGAACAAGTTCAATTCTTGGGACACATTGTATCAGAAAAGGGGATTGAAACAGATAAGTCCAAGACAGATAAATTATATAATTTACAGCCACCAGTGTTTGCAAATTCACTACTAAGCTTTGTTGCATTTTGTGGCTATTACAGAAAATTTATACAAGATTTTGCAAGAGTAGCTAAACCTCTGTATATGTTAATGAAACTACATGGGAAAAAGGATAAATTGCAATGGACTGAGGAAGCCAAGCAATCATTTTTCAAGTTGAGAGATGCAGTAGTTAACCCTCCTGTATTACAACTACCTGATTTTGCTAAAGATTTTCACTTAACAACAGATGCATCGAATGTAGCTGTAGGAGGAGTTCTTGAACAAGTTTATGTAGATGAGAATGGGAAGAAAACAATGAAACCCATTGCCTACGCTTCAAAACAATTCAACAATAATCAAATGAAATATGCAGCCTATCAAAAGGAAGCATTTGGTGTTTACTGGGTTGTAAAGAAATTTTTACATTACCTTCAAGACAAGCCATTCTTTTTATATACTGACCATCAGAGTCTAGTACAAACATTTAAGCAAAACAAATTGAATGTCAGCACAGCAAAATGGGTCATGGCTTTAATGGATTTAAAATTTACAATTAACTATGTGACAGGACGAAAAAATAGAGCAGATGCATTAACAAGATTAGAAGAATATACACCCCAAGGAAAGTAACATTTGAAGAGCTAATTCATGGAAAGATCAAAAAGGAGAATTCTCCCTCTATTTCAGTTAAAATGGAACAGTATGAACATACACCAGAGTTAACTTTTGTAGCTACCAGTGATAACAGTGAAGAGAAAATTGATTTGTCTTCTGTTGACTTACAGTCAGAGCAAGAAAAAGATGTGAATTTAAAATCAATTAAAGAATATTTAACATTGGATGGTCAGCTACCTATTCCTTATTTTGGAACTTTTACACCTTTCATAATGGAGATGTTTGTTCACAAGGAAATGATCTGGATTATCCTTGAAGAAAGAAACATTCTGGTTTTACCTGACCATTTGATGCTAACTCTGCTCCCTAAATTCCATAAAAATAAAATTCACAATCACCATGGACCCAGAATGACATTACAAATAATTACAAAGACCTTTTGGCACCAAAATTAAAGATTATGATTGAGAATTCAATAAAGGATTGCACTTTGTGTGAACAAATGAATGGTAGGAGTAGAGTATACCCTTTGGTAGAAACCTTTCACCCTGCATCACCAATGGAGTTGGTAGCCATGGATATAATGGGACCCTTACCCATGGTTAAGTCATACAGATTCATACTTGTGATAGTGGATCATTTCAGTAGATACACAGTTTTATATGCACTCAAACAGCAAACCAGTAAAGAAATTGCAAACCTTCTTTTCAACAGATTTTTTCCCATTTTTGGAATTCCAAAACAAATGTTGACAGATCAAGGAAGAAACTTTGTTGGTAAAGCTTTTAAAGAGTTTATGAAGGTATTAGGTATTGAGAAAATCCAAACAACAGCTTATAGAAGCCAGAGCAATGGACTAGTTGAACGAAGAAATAGAGAAGTGAGGAAGGAAATCAATAAATTAGTGGTGGAAGAAAATCAGCATAACTGGGTTGCAAACCTACCCTTGATTCAAGCATTTTTGAATCAATCACCTGTAGGAAGTACAAGACTACCACCCCAGGAACTTCTTTTTGGCACCAGCACAAGAACACTGATTGATGTAACAATGCATACTACCTCTCCTGAAACAAATGTACTATTTGTATTCAATCACCAGCAGCAATTAGTACAGTTAAGAGCTACAGCCTTCTGTAAATCCATCATGGCAAAAGAACAATATAGGGAAAGAAAGAATAGAAATCTCAATCTTCCAAAATATTTTGAGGTTGATGATGAAGTATTCTTAAGAAATGATGCTGCAAGAATTGCAATAACAAAAATCCTTCTTTNTAACAAAAAATCCCTTCTTTAAAATGGTTAGGCCCATACCGAATAACAAAAGTCAATCATCAAAAGTGGATATATGAAATACAAATGGATGATAATACATGCAAGTTGGTACATGGTAGCAGATTAAGACTAGCCAATGAATCTAATAAGTTGCAAAAGCAGGAAAGAAGCAACAACAATCTTTCACCTTGTGGAGAAGGAAATACACACACCTCCAATATCTTTCTCAGGTAGAAGGAAGAAATGACTTCCAATTCCGTTTGAAGAATCAAAAAGGCCAGAAGTCATTGCCTTGTGTGACACAGGAGCATTGAGATCCTTTATTACTGAAAAGAAATCAAGTTAATGGATGTTACAATTAGGAGAAAGAAACAATTGGCTTACACAATATATAACTTCAGCTGATGGGAAAGCTTTAAAGCAAAAAGGAAGCGTAAAGCTGAATATCCAATTTGCTGAGAGAAAGTATGGAACAAGAATTTATAGTTATGGAAAATCTAGACATAGCAATAATACTTGGTTGTGATTTCCTACAAACTGTGGGAGCAAACCTCAATTTTGAAGCTAAACAGTGTTTCTCTCAAATTTGATAGAAGGAAAGGGAACCTGGCTGAAAGAATAAGGCAACCTCAACTAAACAAAGTCACTATAGCCATGATGGGACAGCATGACTCTTCATCAGAAAGTTCAGATAGTGATGACTCAGAGATGGAAGTTACTAATTCTGATACTGGTTATGACACAAGCAATACTTTCAAAACAGACAGTAATTACAGTCTCAATAACCTTCAAGCTCATCTGAAAGTGATGACACAGAAACAAATAATGAACTGGATCAAAATACAGATTCAGAGGCAAACATTATCTCTGATAGAGAAGATGAAATATCTAGTTCAGACGATGAGTCAATAATTATTGAAAGCAAATTATTGATATAACCCATTCGGATAATGAGTCAATAATTATTGAAGGTGAAATTATTGACATAACCCATTCAGATAATGAGTCCCTCATAGTGGTAGATTCATCCCAAGATGAGAAAGAAAATACAAGTGACACAGACAATGAGTCAGTCATATTTTTAGATGAGACTAAAATCATCTCTGAACAATTAGATTCCCAACAAGAAGTGGAACCACAATATATAGAGTTAGAAGATGGAATAACTATCAGAGTGGAACAACAACACAAAATTTTCAACCATTCAACTATAGCCAACACAGGAAGAGCTAACATGAAACAGATGTTGTGGCTTCCACTAGTGATGACTGTAATGGTGATCTGTGGCTGCATCCACTCAATAACAGTCCCAAAACCATCCTACCAAGGTGCCCATGTTACAAGTGCAAACATTACCTTAACATTTAAACCACCGTTATACTTTTGTTCTAACCAACTACCAAGCCAGGCATTTGATCTAGCAGATGAGCCAACTTGTAATATAGAATCACAAGAAACCAAGACAATTACAGCTGATATCTATGAATTGAACTTGGAAGAAATTGAAACAAGAGCAGTAAAATGTCAAGTGTATCTAAGAACTAATTTTTACACTTACTATTTCTTTGGAGCAAAGAAGAGGAGGATTGTTAACTCAGTTATCAAAGTAACTCATGATCAATGCAGACAGATGATAAAAGACAAACGATCTTTTCAAGGAAAACCTTTAATGGTGAAAAGAAACACTTGGATCCACCAAGATCAGTTTCCTGCTGCCTACACATGGCCAACAACGACCAAGGTGCTGGAATACACCACAATTATCCAGTTTGGCAAAGCATATTGGCAACCTCCTAATATGAAAATTACAACTAATCTGGACTACCTGGAAGATTGTTTACCAGGGCAGTCCTATTGTGAAACAGAAGAGGCAATTATTGTCTTTAGGAACCTCAAGAATAATTACACACTTGGGCAACAATCACCATGGATAAAAATTAGCAACAGAATTAGTTGTATCAAATTTGCTGGTCACTATTCTTGTCCAGGGTATTCTATTCTGGACATCCCTTATCAAGATAAGTTCATTGATGGAATTGGTGGTCCTGGAACAAAAGTACTAGTACCACTGGAGGAACAGAGTTTAATACAGGAAACAAGCAAGGAACACCTATACAATTTGCTACAATATCAGAAGATTGGCAAAAATGAAGAAAAACGACTATTAAACTATCCCAATAAAGTTAAAGAACAAATTATACTATACAAGCGAAACAACCCCTTACCAAGTCTTAACCAATGGTACAGAGAAACAAACACAAAGTATAAACTAATGAGAAATAAAGGCACACTCAAGGAAGTTGTGATATATCATCTACAACAACCCATTAGTCCATCTTACTGGGAGCTGGATAACTATTATATCCAAGAAATGCTGCAAGCAGTCAATTGGACAAGGGCAACAAGACAATCTGTCACGATTCAAAATATGTATACAGTGAGAAAAGAATCAAAAAGAAGGTATTACCAACATTGGGCATATGGTATAAAGGACCACCAGCCAGAGAATTTAAGATTACCTATGAAGGAATTTATTTTACTCTACACATGAGAATGGCTAAAAAGCAGATGAAGAAGGAAGCAAAACTGAAACATAAGATAAGTAAAAACCCATACCACAAATTCCCATTGGAAATGAGAGAAGCTGCCCAAACATCTACCTTACTACATGGTATTGATTCAAATTTTAAGAATTTAAAAAAGTTTACCCAACAGCTGTCAAGTCTTCTCTGCAATCAATTTGTTCAAAGAAGCAGAATGATGGCATTACTAGCAAATTTGGATCCTCAATTGACCACAGTGTTAACAAATGAGTTGGGAATGCACAGTAGTCAGATGGGAGAATTAGCTATAATTAAACAATGTTCACCAATAGCCTCAACAGAAGTAGTTTGTGACTTAAGCATGATAAAAAAGAATAACAAATGTTCTCAATTTTTACTTGTCACCATGAACAACCTGCTTTTCCAAGTAGAACCAGTTACTCATGTTTTACAGCAAGTCAATCCTGAAGAGATTACCTATAATGAGTGTAAGTCTAACAAGTTATTCTACAAAACAACTCACAACCCATTAAATCCTATAAGAAACCAACCAATGAAAGACAAAACGTATGTGTATTATTCAGAAAGAGGATGCAGATTTCACACTGTGTCTGCAAAATCCATGCAGTTACATATCCACAATCACCTTTCTGAACCAAAAATTGAAATTGCCAGATTAGCTGATCTACTCCACCATGGGGTAAAGAAGGATATTGCATACCAGCACTCAAAAATTAAGCAAGTTATCAGTTCACTGGAACAGAAGCAGGCAAGGTATGATAACATGGTCACTGTTGCAGAGAAAAATGGCATTGTACCCAATTTATCTGGAATTAAAAAGTTTTTCCATAGTTGGTACTATAAACCTGGGAAAACACTTTATGTTATCATACGAAATATTTGTTTGAGTATTGTAGTGTCAATGGTATGTATCATCATTTTCAACTATATTATTGGAAGAAGAAAACAAAGAGAAGAAATTGCTACCCCAAGTGAGAGCACAGATAACTCTCCTGAAAACCCAAAACTAATGAAACAAAGTTGTAGCTTTAGTCAACATCAAACTAATGAAGAAGAACAACCACCTGTAATTCTCATTAAATCAAGATGAAGGGACTCATCTTCACAAAGAAGGGGGAAGTTGTACAACTTTGGTTATATTTTACATGCTTGAACTCTATTATTTTATGCAACATATACATGTACATCTTAAAACCTACGCAAGAAAATGCTATAACATTGGCCAAACATAAGTCTGATTAGTCAGCTTGAAGGCTCATCTTTAATTACCAATAAAGGTTTGGCCAAGTTATAATTTAATTAACTTGCCTAGGGTGTGGCCAAGTTATAATTCAATTAACCTTCCTAAATGTTGAACCTTGTAACATCCTGTTACTAAAGATAAATATGAACTACACATTTCGGCAACTGTAAAGTGATGATTGGATGTCAGAGACAAACCTCAAAGTATATAAATCCTCATTATTCTCATTTGGCATGCAGCTTCCATCTGGACCCAAGGACCTGGGAAAATCATCTGGAAACAACCTCCACTGGAACCATCCATCTACTCCTCAACATTAGAAGACAGTTTGGTAATTTGGCAACCTGCTTTTACAAACTATCTACTCTGCTATCGAACTCTCATATTGTTACTTGCTTAAGTATTATTATTGCGAATAAACCATTTTAATTTAAACATTTGTTTAAAGGTTCGAGTAGAACCAGTATTGTTATAACTTGCAAACGCATAGATTTTGCCAGCAAGAGCAGTACAATAATATTCAATGTCCAGTTATTATTCAACAAAAAAAGAAAATATTTTCATAAAGAGTAACAAAAGGAAAAGCCTTATTGTGAATATTTGTGCTAAAAAAGAATTGAGAGCAATCTGTAACATCAAGACATCTGGAAGGGCAATTGCTGAAGATCTATTAACTAATTTAAATATAAATGAAAATAACCTACCAAAACTGGAAAATCTGAGGAGATTAGCCTATTGATATTAATCAATAGGCCAAAATCAAGGCCTAAAGAACCAAAGAAAATTGATTTTGAAATTAATACAACATTTATACAAGATGATTTTCTTCAAAGTGATATTGTTGTAAGAAATCAAAGAGTTTTACTATTTGCTTCCAAGAAAGGTTCTACTTGGACCAGTACTTTGGCAGATTGGTAAATGATTGGAAAGGACAATTACAGTTGTGACAAACCAGAAATTCCTACAATTGCAATACAACAAAGTACATAAGCTTCTATTTGAATTCAGTGGTTTGCCTTATTATTAAATTATTGTAGAATTTGGGATACACACAACAATATAATAGGGAAAAGAAGAAGGTAGGACTGCTGAAACAAGTTTTGGCATTACCTTTTCTTCCAGATGAGGCCATTCTAAACAGTTTTTACATGCTAAAAGATGAGGCCTTTGAGAGAAATGAATTTTTGGATTTTTTCCAATACATTGAAAGTACTTGGATTAAGCATTCAATTTGGACACCAGATTGTTGGTCTGTATTTGATCTTGCCATCAGGACCAACAATAATGTTGAAGGATGGCACAGAAGAATAAATGAAAATACTCCTGCAAAAGGCTCATTTTATATGCTCATAGATATTTTAAAACAGGAATCAAGTTTCATTCCAGTTGTAGAGAAACTTCTGTCAGAAAAAAGGCTAAAGAAGTATCAGAAGAAAAGTGTCATCCACATGCAGAACCAAGTATTTGCTGTTTGGGATGAATACAAATTGGGAATGATTACATCTGCTGTCCCATTGCAGAAGACTTTAATTAAAAGAAGCACCAAGAAGGTTTATCCTATGGGCAGATTTCGGAGATTTTTAATATTCTGAAATCTTCCATACAATGCATTATTAAACCAAATTATACAAAGAGTGGAGGTGTTGGGAGACCAAAATCTCTGTCAATTAGAGATAGGACCCTCATGAAGAGAGAAATAAACACACTGAAGAAAGAGAAACAGAGGGTTACAAGCACAAAGCTGGCATCTAAGTGCAACCTTACTGTTTCAAAAATGACAATTCAAAATGCCCTTAAAGAAATGGGAGGGAAATTTAAAAAAATTCCTAAACATTCCCCTCTCAAGAAGAAGAATCAACTTCAGTGAGTGGAAATTTGTAGAGGGTGGTTTGAAAATAAGGTAAATTTGGACAATGTAATCATCTTTGATGAATGTAGATTCAGTTTGGATGGGCCAGATAACTTCCAAACCTGGCAGTCTAATCCAGAAAGAGAAAACTTAAGATGTCAACATTCAATGGGTAGTGGAGGAGTCACAATCTGGGGGTGTATTGGACCAGATGGGTTTGTGCAAATTTCTAGAATTGAAATAAAAAGGCACAAAGGCATGGTACCTGGCTCTTTTGAAAAAAGAGGTCATGCCATTCCTAAAAAAACTATATAGGAAGGGTTTCATTTTCCAACAGGACAATGCCCTTGCCACAAGGCCAAAATTATGCTAAAATATTTTAAGACTGGAAAGTGCACAGTCTTACCATGGCCAGCCTACTCGCCAGATCACTCTCCCATAGAGAATGTATGGCATATGCTGAAGATTATTGCATATGATGGGCCACAGTTTAGCAAAAAGGAAACTTTGTAGAAGTGTATCCATGAAAAAGTTGAAATACTGAACAAGAGATGGAAAAAGTACTTAATCGCCTTTCCCAACTCATTGCTGAAGAGAGTATTAAAGTAATGTTATATTTATTATAAGCTACGAATGAGTACTATTTCTTCATCATATGTGGAGATTGTAGAGACACCGGCAATATGGTATCGTCCCTATCTGTCTTTCTAGTGAGATAATGAACCAGTGCTGGCTGCCATCCGTTACCACTCTAATACTAATTTAAAAAAATGAATATCAATTAGGGATTGTCCTATTTCAAAGAAAATAGATTAATTGATAAGAATTCTGATAGAGAATGAGTTAAAACCGACGTGAATATAAATTTATTTCCCTCTACAAGTCACGAATGTTTTAATAAAGGAAATACGTTAGATTATAATTAAACATTATAAAATTGACTATATGGAAAACGACACTTTGGAGGAATATTATCATTTTGTCATTAGAATATGATGGACACGACTATTGACAAACAAAACGTTTTTACGTTGTCAATGTTCATTATTTCTCTAATAAACAAACTAAATATTATCTTTAATTAGCAATAATTGTAAAAAGAAATTTTCTACTTTCGATTTAATAAGCCTATCATCTATGGATTGTGTGCGAAAATAATTGCGCAATATTTGTAATTTCTTATAATATAAATATTCAAGATGTCGCCTTTTAAACTGGTATGCAATTGGGTATTCCAATCTAATAGCGTGTTATTGAAGTGTTTTACTAATAATAGAAATGTATATTTCCAAGTTATCAGTGCTCTGTTTGGAAAATATCTGTGATAATATGGATGTATGCTACGAAATAATGAAATTGAAAAGATGGTGTCTACCCCATCAAATAGGAAATTCAATTTTAAATCATTATTGTCTTATTTCCAATACGAGATATAAACAAGATGATTTTCGGCTATTCTCCTCCGAAATTATAGAGTTAACTCGTATAGATTCAATGCAATTTTCATCAAATTACAAATATGAATTCTTAAGAAATCATCAAATTGAAAAATTACATTTTAACGGAAATATGAATTTAATAGATTTCCTTCAAATTATTAATGAAAAGGAATTAAAGGAGTTTTCTATTAATAAAACAAATATGGCTGATGATGAATATGAATATTTAATAGAATTCCTTGAAAATTGCCATAATTTGGAAATATTTCATATTAAGAGAAACAATATCAGATATTATCAATTGAGTTGCCTTACGAATAGTCTGCAATTGCACTCGAAGATGAAATCTCTTCATTTCGACGTTACTGTTGAAAAAGTTCATATGGAAATTACGAGGAAATCTCTCAACAGTGATAAGATATTGGGAGTCAATTCTTTAATTATTGAACTACCAGTTTTCGACGATATATCGTATTTTTTTGACTTTTATCTAGTTTTTAAATCTTTACAAAAGTCATGTGACCATTTGGAGAATATTGACTTTTCATTCGGCGAACTAGACGAACAGGATTCAAGGAATATTGGACAATTTTTTCAATTATGCAATAATTTAAAAACGGTTAAATTATATTTATCAACAGTTCAAAAAGAGTCGAAATGTTATATTCTAGAAGGTCTTGAAAGTTCATGTCAACGTTTAGAGACAATATTAATACGTGGAAATCTGTTCAATCAAAAGAATTTATCAAATTTCTTTAAAAAATGCTCAAATTTACAAAAAGTTACCATAGTTAATCCAAAATTGTTTACGGAATACGATATTAAAGAGATATTAACCGGTTTAAAATCGTCTAATCTATCCTTAAAACAATTAACCTTAACTTACGATATTGATAAATTATCGGATCAAATCTTTCATGATTTCTTCCTCATTTCTCCCCAATTGGAATATATTGAAATGAGAAAAACTCGGGGAGATCGTTCTACGTTCATCTATAATCTTATTAAACCGGAACTTATTAAAAATATTCATCTTGTTAATAGGCCTATTGGATATTTTCAATCAAAGGTAGCCGATTTATTAACTACTTGTACAAATGTGGAATTGGTGGATTTATCATTTAATAGGAATCCTTTCGATGAGAGTAATAATTATCTTTTTTCACTTTTCAAGAATTCTTCATCAACATTGAAAATAATCAATTTAAATTCATGTTGTTTGAACGATATTACAGCCATTCAACTTGGTTATTCGTTAAGCTATTGTAATAGAATACAAGTCTTTAACTTTGATAATAATCCAAATTTACCGAATGGATTAAACGAGATATTTATTGGTTTAAAATCATCATCTTCTTGTCTGAAAGAGTTGAAATTTTCAAGATGCGCCCTAACCGGAGAACATACTGAAAATTTAGAAAATTTACTCTTATCCTGTTGTAAAATCTATCAACTTTGCGTTAGTATGAATAAAGATATGGGCGATCATTTTAAAAATATCTGCAATGGATTAAGATCGTCTCGTCTAACTATTGAAAAATTCTTTATTGCCGATTGTAATTTCACATTATCTCAACTTGCTTATTGTAAAAATTTCTTTAAAAACTATGCAAAACTTACTATTATTGTTGTTTGAATGTTTTATTATCAATCTTTTGTTTGTTTGTTTGTTTGTTTGTTTGTTAAATTTCTTAGTTATTCATTATCGCTCAGTTGTAAAATTTATTTAAGTATACTTTTTGTTCTGTTTATATAAAATATGCTCAGGCGTTAAATTTGAATAGTTAACAATTATTTAATATACAGTATATACGACAACCATTTTCTTTGTTTTCTTTTTTTAGTGCGTAACCATAACAACCGATTTATAAATAAGAAGATTCTATCGGGAAAGCTTTTTTAAGACTATTTTTTAGATATTTTACATTATATTTATAGGCATTAATCATATTTATTTGCCTTCAAAATAGCTTTCAAATCTAGAGATATACAGTATTTCATACCAATTAGTCAATATATTGGCCTACGAAGGCCTATTGGTGTGTAGACTACACAAAAGCAGCCAACGCTACTCTATATTTTCGAACGTATTCCCTTCCCTGGTAACCCTGTCAAGATGCTAACAAATTTCTATATTATATTTGGAATATTATTAATTTCAAGTCAACTTATCAATACAATGGTTGATGTAGAAAGTGTCATTGTCGCTCTAGACGAATTCGAAGAGGCCGATAAAGGGGATAAAAAATCTGGAAAATTAATATCAGAAGATATAAAAGACAGAGGTAAGAGAAAAAAGATTACACTATTGATTTTTAATAATACTTCTCTTTACAGATATGCTAAAATGACGAAATGTATTATGAATATTCAAGAATTGTGTATTGAAATTACTGTTAGTGAATGATGACTATTTTTTAAAAGAGAGAGAGAGAGATAGTGATTAGTTGAGATTAAGAACTCTAAATCTACTAAATTACCAGATCAGATAACTTTCAAGTACATAGGTAGAATATTGGCAATCGCTACAAAAATACATTATATATTGTCCGTTTGACCGAAAATACTACCATCTATCTCGAATTTCAATAAACCTTCTTTACTATTTGTTATCATTGAATATCTTAGCCAATGATTATCGCCTAGAATTTTCATCTACTATATCATTAGAATAATGAATATTTATATTTCTTGTTGCGTTCAAATCGGCTACACAATCGTTTAGCTGCTTTGTAACAGTACTTTGAATACATTCAGATAATTCAAGAAAAAGTATTGCCGAATTGTTCACCAGTCGTCGAAAATTGGAAAGAATAGATTTATCTAATAATCCTTCAATGGGAGAAGGATTATCTACAATTTGTAAAGATTACAATAAATACAACAGCAATCACGTTAGAGGACAGTGAAAATAGAAAAGTTAATTTTTTACATATAAAAGTGGACGACAGGAATATGTGGACACCATAAATTTTGATAGGCCAACTTTTATAATTAATGGTTAAAATTGTTTTTTTGATGCAAATTAGTATTTTTTCTCTAAATTTATATAGAAAAAGACTTAAATTGATATAAACATTTTGTGAACATTATTAGCAAAAATTCTTAGTAATTTTCATAAGTTTTTTCTTTATTTGGCCGCGCGACATGTTTATTGGAACATTGAGTTGACATCCGGTTTAGCATTCAAATAGATGTCTCAAAAAAAATTTTTTTCAACTTATTTCCTGTTTTAGGTTAAGTTAATTAGTTATTGAATATTAAAAATTACTGTATATAATTTATATTGTATTTTTTTTAATTATGGAGCGGAGTAAAGATATTAGGGATCTTGTAATAAAAAAATATAGACAAATAGGGAAATTGAGGGCAACAGCAAGAATTTTAGTAATGGCACCATCATCAGTTAGTAACATCTTGAAATATAGGCAACCAGAACAAGACAATAGGGGCAGTCCAAAGAAGATTTCCGACAGAGAAATAACCAGGATGAAAAGGATTGTGAAGAAACTGAAAGATAACAAGCAAAGAGTGATAGCAGCAAAGGTATTGAAGGAATTAGAAGGAGATTGAAGCATCAGAACAATTCAGAGGGGGCTGAAAACACAAAACTTCAAATACAAAAGAGTCAGACAAAGAAATGATCTCACCTCCAAAGGTTGTAAACACAGAAAAGAATATTGTCTCAATATTATTAGCAAATATCTAGACTGATCTACAATAAATACATTAGGTTTTTTATCAATTCCATCATTTTTCATTGTTAGTATGTTGCATATTTCTTGTAGAGTTTTGTATATTTCACCGCCAATTACTATTAATATTGAAATTAAATAGTAATCAGGAATTTTATTGATCTCTTCCGCTTGTATAATTTGTTTCTGCAATATCGCTTTAGGGAGAAATGATGAGCTGTCCATTTTTTTAAGTGATTTAAACTTAATATGATTAGGGCAAATCCCCTTTGAGCTATGTTTAAGACATGACGGTTCTGTACTATATAATTTAATGTTCTTTTCTTGTATCGCCTCTTTACAGGGTCCTAATAATTTTGAACATCCATCAATTAATATCAATGGTGAGAATGCTTCTACAACTGCATTAAATTTCTTTTCAAAGATTCTCTTAAACTGATTATCAAAGTTATCGTGCTCGTAATTATTGTTAAATGTTATAAATAAATGTTTGTCTTTCAGTATATCTTTCATTTTTTTCAAAGTATTTTTTACAGTTGCGTTCTCTTGTTCATCAATAAAGTAGGATGAATAATTTTCTTCATAAATCTCTTGAAGGCAGTCTTTTAAACCATTTTCCTCTTGTTTGAATGTTTTCAAATATTTCTTGCACTCTTCATTCATCCTCTCATCTTCTACTTCAGTTAGAGAAATAATATATTTTTTAGACTTTAACCTTTGAATAACCTCATCATTACTATTGCCTTCAAAATTAATTAAGACATCAATAACCTTTTCATGTTGTGTCTGAACATATTTAATGAATGCTTCTTTAGTTTCCATTTCATCCTCACCTTCTCCAAGAAAATAGAAATATTGATGATTTAGGTCCAAACCGGCACCCTTTAATGCGTCTTGACTTACACTATCTTGATTTGTGATTAAATCATGTTTACCCGCTACAAATCCACACCATATAGATTTGTTGTCATTTGTATCATCAATCATACTTGTCAATAATCTATTCGATGTTCCATCAGTTAAAAATAATGATGTAGTTTTTGTTAGATGCGACTTTAATTGTTGAATATTATCATCAGATAGAGTTGAATTTGGTAGTTGTATTATAAAGTTTGGTTTCATGTTGAAATTAGGAAAGTTTTTAACCTTACTATCTATTTTAATAACAGAAGAATATAACTTTCTTTTAAATATTTTATTTTTATTGTTCAACCATATTACATCTTGTCTCTTTTCTAAACAGTTTTGTATTTTTAATAAATTATCATCATTTTCATCAAAAATCAAATGAATTACATCATTTTCCATCTCTCTCTTCAAATCATCAACAATCGATAAATAATTAACATTTCCCTCATCGTTTTCTTTTGGATTATATATAACTATTGGAACAGGACAACCTCCATTTTCCTTATATTTTTTAATACTTTTTAATAGTAATTTCAATGCAGGATATTCAAGACTATCCGATGTTATTAATACTTTCTTTTCTTTAAGAATATCTATAAAATTCTCTATAAATTTGTTTTCAATCTCTTCTTTTTGCTCATCAAATGTGTCATTTGAAGGATGACAGACAAATGTTTGATCAAATTTATCAATAGAAAATTTTTCTTTTAGTTTTGATAAAATTGTTGTAGTTTTTTTTCTTGAAGAAGAAGAATCTGCGGTCTTATTTCTTGATTCAATCTCTTTATATGTTTCAATACAAATTTCTCCATTAAAAATAATCATCTCCTTCTGAAAAGAGCAGTCAACTCAAGGTATTTTGTTTAATAATACAATCTGGTCAAAGAAATGAAATATTTAGTTGTTTAAATTTTAATAGATTATATGAAAAATAGGGTATTAAACTTTTCAAATAAATATTTTATTTACCTGCAAAGATGATTCTGGAGGAGGAGTTGCTGTTTGAGAACCTGATCGCGATCGGTAGGTGTTGTTGTGGTGGTCGGACATATATATATATATATATATATATATACATAAGTATCAAGTCTCATGTGTCATGCTTCGAGACGTAATCTCGTAGTTACGTAATCACGTGTATCCACACGTGATAATTATTAGCTTTGGTCATTAGAATACAGCAACCGTTTGATACAGTTACCGACAGTAAATATACATAGTTCGTAATTGTAGAAGAACCGATCTTGAACAGTATCAAATGTAAGCAAGGATATTCTAAGCGAATATACGAGAATCCAATTAAGAAATTGTTCTGCAGTTCCTTTTTTTTCTTTTTTTTTTGGAACGTTCAAAAGAAAAGAATCGAACATTCTTTTTTTTTTCTCAATTGGACAATTCAACCTCCTCTCTTGGAATAAGTCTAAGTTATATTAAGTGAGCATAAGAAATTAAGATGATGAAACCTCAAAGAAGGCAAACTATGAAAAGGAAGAGTGGAGAAATACCAGAGAAGGAAGTTCTCTGTTCTGTTAGAATGTCATTAGGACATATTGGAAATAGTTTGGAGAGAGGAAGGGTGACGCAAGATATACTCAAGAGACTCAATAATGCCTTGGATAAAATAGATGAACTTCCGAGAACTAAAGAAGTTCTTACAGTCTAAGAGAAGGTATTAGACCTTCAAAGAAGAGCCAAATTGATACCTCTACAAAATAAGAGGAAGGCCAGTGGGACTAAGAAATCTCCTAACAGCCCTGACAAAACAGTGGAGATGGCACCATGGGAAGAATGTTGTACAAGATCACAGTATAAAAGCACCCCAACAGTAAGAGAACCAATAGGTACCCAATATCCCAATAGTGGACCAATGGATTCCTTCGATATCCAATTGAAAGAAGGCATTAAAAATGGCACCGCCACCTTGGAAATGGAGGAATCAAGTCTTGAGGAACTAAGTGAAGAGGCGTCTGAAAGGGAATCACAAGAGGCAACATACAACAACTACTCTGATACTCAATGCACCCAAAATTCAACACTAACCGAAGCACAGCTGAGAGAAGTAGAGTACGCTACCCATTGTCAGACCAAAAGGCAGCTGGAAGTTGTCAAGAAGGAACTACAGGTAGTTTTCAACAAAAAGCTAGACGACGTGAAAGCCCTGATGAAATGTGATCAGAACTGCCAGATGGCGAAGGAAAATAAGGGGTGGTTAGAAGAAATAGCACAGAAGGTGGATAAAATCTCAGATAGGATAAGTCCCGCAGCTGCAGTGGGCATAGTGGATATTTCACCTCCTGGAGACTTGTCCGAATATATCTATGATGGACATAATATGCCACTAAGACAATTCGTGTTGAGAACTCAAACCGTCTTAGAAGCATACCCTCACACAACTGATAGGGTAAAGTACCATTACCTACTAAAAGTCACAAAGGGACTACAACACAAGTATGTCCTGATGTATCAGTACGCAAAAAACCCCTTTCAGGATGTATGGAAGGCGTGGAAGAGCAGAATTGGAAAGGATGGGCTAACTATTAATGATACTATAGAGAAAGTAAAAATGGGTTTTGGTCAGAGTATAGAGGAAGGTATGATGGTGTCATTGGCCATCTTACAGAGATATTTAATGGTAGAACAATTGGAGAACAGAGCTACTTCAGAAGAGGTATCCTTCCTTTGTTCAGCTATTTTATCTCTGCTGCCTAAAGGGCTACGTCATAGGTTCCTCGAAAAGTTCAGTTTGGAAGTTAATGAGTCCATTCAATCAGCACCGCTTTGAGAGGAACTACTGAAGTTTATAAACTCAACATGCAAGAATGAAGAGGCAATGACGATGTACAAGAATGATGACGCTCATAAGAAATTCAAGCCAGCAGCAATAGCAACTCACAGGAAGAACAATTGTCCAGCTTGCAAATGCTAGCATGACATCAGAAACTGTGAGTTTTTTAGGGACTGTTCCTATGGCAGCAAAAAGGGGATCCTACGGGAGAACAAACTCTGCTTTAAATGCTTTGGTACAGGACATCTGATCACAACCTGCCAGTCTGGCATCAGATGCAATAAGTGCAAAGGGGATCATAACACCTTACTGCATACCTCAAAGGAGGACCTTACATCAGGGCCTGGGACAGGTTACAATATGCCCAGAGTCAAACCTAAATATAAGAAGGTGAATGGGGTAACTGCTACAAACTCTCCAACTATTTCACAATTGCCTCTGACAGTCTTTGAAGTAAAGAATGAGAGGATATCGGCATTAATGGATGCAGGCTCACAGATCTCAATGGTGTCAAGAGAGTGTGCCACAAGACTTAAGCTGGATAAAGTTGGAGAAGTAGGCTTGCAACTAAGGACACTCCTTGCAGAAAAAAGGTTCATGGCAGATGTAATAGTAATTCCTCTACCAAATGGACTGGGCCTGATAGAGGCAGTTGTTAGAGATAAACTCATAGAGGTCTATCAAGAACAAGAGAACATAGAGATAGAATGGGAAGGGAAGACTACCCTTATAAGAATCCCAGAAGTAATGGGAGATTTAGATTTGGTAATAGGAGTAGACAAGCCAGATCTACATCTGCAGCAAGGCAATATGTCCCTCAATAGCAGGAGAATAGTAAAGTATCCATTAGGTTGGGTCTGTATTGGTAGAAAAATGCAGGATCCATTTAGCCTACTTACTCAAGTCGAGCTGGGAGCCAATGTCTGCATCACTATGCAATCAGTTGAGCAACAGGAATCTCTAGTGGAGGATGATGAAATCAAAGCTAGAGATACCTATGAAGGAGAAAAGCTCAGCATAAACGATGTTAAAGCACTGGAGCAATTCAAAAATGAATTTGACATCCAAGAGCTAAAGGCTGCTGTTCCTTTCAAAAGGAATGTCAGAGATCTGAGGCTGAGCCGTTCACTAGCAGAGCGTAGGTTGTGGAGTCTCTTAGTGAGATTTAAGAGAGATCCGGTATATGAGAGAGAATATGACCAGTCTGTCTATGAATATATAGAACAAGGGTTTGCTACTGAAAAGCAGGCTCCATAGAGGTGGCCTGGTGTATAGCTCATCATGGGGTCTCCAGCCCTAAAAAGGATACCTTATCTAGGGGAAGGTAAAAAGATGACTCTGTTAACTGCCAAGGCTAGAATCAATGAAAAGAATGTCAATTCTATGCAAAAGGCAGAGCTACAAGCAGCAGTACTGGCAGTGAGGTTGTACAAAAAATTGAACTTGAAGGGAGTAGAAGTTACTTTTCATACAGACAATAATGCAGTATTTACACTGATACAAAATGCAGATGCTAAGTTGGACGCCTTCACTAGAAATAGGATAAGATATATCATAGACAATTCAAATCCTTCTTTATGGAGAAGGATTGAAGGCAAGGTAAATCCTGCTGATCTAGGGACCAGGAGAAGAAGACACTCAGACAATGAGTTGTTGCCACCAGTCATATCTGGAATGACCCAGTGTGTAGCACTAGGGGACATTTTTAGGCCATTCTCTTATGATTGGGAAAAGATGGTTAGGATAGCCCAAATTGTTGTGAAATGGGCTCACTCAAAAATACCAGTCTATCAACAGAAAAGGTTGGCAATAGCCTACTTGCTGAGAGATGAACAAAAGTATATCTCAATTGAGAAGTTTCCCCAATTAGAACCATTTAAAGACACCTATGGGGTGATCAGGATAAATGGTAGGCTAAGGAATGCATATGGATTACCATATGATGTGCGGCACCCCATCCTTGTTTAAAGCTATAGTATTTACATCTCACAATGAAGCAGCACATCAAGGTGTACAAAAGACAAGGGCGTGGATTAGGAAGCGGTTCTGGCTGCATAAAGGGACAGCACAGATAAAGGCCATTGTTGAAACATGCCCTTACTGTGTACGGTATAGGAGGGGCCGGACTTATAGTATACCACAAGCTCCTCTGCCAAAATCGTGTACTGAGAAACCACTGCGACCCTTTAGAAATGTAGGAGTAGATCACGCGGGACCATATTACGCTGATGAAGGTGAACAAAGATTTGTTCTACTCATAGCCTGCTACCAAATGAGGGCAGTACACCTGGAGATCTGTACATCAACATCCTTTGGACACACAAAGGGGGCATGGACTAGGTTTATGGCGAGGCCAGGCCACCCAGAAAATGCACACTCCGATGGTGCAGGAGCCTTTAGGAGATTGGCTGAGGAAATGGAAAGGGCAGGAATCTGCTGGAAACTGATACCAGCTAATTCTCCTCATAGAGGAGGGTTATGAGAATCTTTGGTGAAACCAGTCAAGGGTACCCTGCAAGTGCTAAACAAGGAGATACCAACAGAGGAAAGCCTAAGGACTGCAATCACTCTGACCGAAAGTATTGTCAATCAAAGACCATTGACAACTATCCTGGAGGATCACACAGAAACCCTCCTCACTCCAGCATCCTTCTTATGGATTCAATCTAAGGAAAGCAAAGGAATAAAAAACTCCTACAAACAGATGGAATCTGTCAGAGCTATGCTGGAGAGAAGATGGTTCCAGGAGTACATAGCCACTTTACAAACTACCTCAAAATGGAACAAAAAGAGTGGACGAACTCCGAGGGCTAATGACCTAGTAGTCCTAGTTAGTGACTCCTTAAAACGTCACAATTGGAAGATAGAACGTATACAGAAAACCAAGAAATCAGCTGATGGGCAGCCTAGGAACCTACAGATTCTCACTGAAAGGTCCTTAGTGTGGCGAGATCCGAGAAGGGTAGTCCCATTCTAAAGAAACACGAGGTTCTTTAGGGGGGGGAGTGTTTGAGAACCTGATCGCGATCAGTAGGTGTTGTTGTGGTGGTCGGACATATATATATATATATATATATATATACATAAGTATCAAGTCTCATGTGTCATACTACGAGACGTAATCTCGTAGTTACGTAATCACGTGTATCCACACGTGATAATTATTAGCTTTGGTTATTAGAATACAGCAACCGTTTGATACGGTTACCGACAGTAAATATACATAGTTCGTAATCGTAGAAGAACCGATCTTCAACAGTTGCCATTCTTTTTAAAGAATTAGACATTTAAACTGTCTCTGTTCGAAGACAAATGAATAAATGAAGGATTGTCAATAATGCGAATAATTAAGTATCTTGGGTTTTCCAACTTTCGTTTTTGGCTAATTTTTTATCAATATTTGCAGTGAAGCTGTGGATGAAACAGCCAGTTTTGTTACGAGGTCTACATGATGGAATGGGGCATAGGCTCAAGCAATGTATCGAAAAAGATGGTAGTCACATCAAAAAAAAAGACTAATATGAACATTATTTCTCTTGTTCTAATTATTATGAAGCGTCCTTAGCAACCCTGGCCAAATAGGAAAAAGAATCAATGAAACATGTACAACAGTTGAGTAAATATCATTGACATTTGACCTTCCGGTGGCCAAGATGTTGTTACCAATGCTACTTTCAATCTATAAAGTGAGTTAAAGCAATAAAGAATCGAAACGAATTTTTCAACGTAATCCTTTGTTTCATACAGAAATTCAACAAATTCAAGATTCTTTGCTAAACTCTATGAGTTATATTCGAAATTTGAATATTCATCAAATCGGAAAATTAATGAATTATTTGCGAATATAAGTGAATATTTTAATGATAAATTATCCTTCGTAAGTATCATTAGATAGAGTAAAGATTTCTTCCTCTTTATCATAATTATCTTCAATGCAGTTGTCCTATTCTGGAAAATCGACTATAGACACATTTCTAGATAATATAAGGAATATTAAAAATGGCGAACAAGCCAACTACTTTACTATTATCTTTAGGGATCATTACTTTAATGATATATTACCAATTCTTAAGTAAGTTGTCTTCAGGGAAAGAAATGAATTTCTCTATCATTTTTTCCATTTTGTTTATACAGGAATGAAAAGAATAAATTAAGACAATTTCTAACCGCAATAATTGAAAATCCTTTCAAGGATATCTGCAAAGAATTCTTTGAAGATTGCGTAGAACGTTCGCAAATGGTTAATATTCAAGGGGACGCTGATCTATTCTTGATGTCATTTAATTTAATGTACATGTACCAATGGGGTAATAGCAGGGAAGCCAAAGAAGCATTTGGAGCAATTGGTACAGGATATTGTCAATTAATTAAGTTGGTTTAATATCAACAAACAACAATAATGAATTATTAGTAATTAATTAATTAATTAATTAATTTTTAATTAGAAATAATATCGAAATCCCAAAAATAAAGACCTATTTAAACGGCATTGTGGAAAAGGCTTTTGATTTTAATAGCGTCGCTTATCAAGAGGCTTGTTCTCAATTTTTATACGAATTAGATTGGAAGGTAAAACTAAGATAATATGTTTTTGTCATCTAATATACATTTATCTATTATAGGATGACTTTAGAACCTTTCATAATATACTGAAAAAACTTCGAAGGAACGTTGAACGAAACGCGAATCTTTTCTATAGTCAAGATTCAATTGTTTGGATGACTCAACTTCTCATTGAAAAGATGGATGCTTGTAATAGGTAACGTTTTAAGTTATTTTAATTAACCATACCTTTCTATTACCATTTCTCTTCGTAGTAAAAGTGAAAGGTTTAAGGAATTGACGGATAGTTACGGTAATTTATTCAACGCTTGTTACGGTAATAATGTTACCAATAAATAGCATCCTTCGATTTCCTACATTTTGTATGTACAAGAGTAGAATTTATACGCAATACAATTGTTATTACGTAATAATACTAACGATATTTCATAAAAGAATCTTCTAGCTATAGAATCGTACGTATCACACCATAATTGAACATTTCGATCGCTTTCCAAAGGTTTAATGTCCTCCTGACAAAGAACTTTTAAAAGCTTTTTTATCTCATTTTCTTTAATTTCTTTCTGATAAGAAGAGACGTTTAATTGTTATTAATTTAAATTATTAATTAAAAACTATATTTATTGATTACTTGTAGATAATCGCCAAAGTTTTGTAATTCGAAAAAGTTCATTAGAAAAGGAATATTACCGCATGATACGCAATTCTCTTCGTAAACGGCTAGGATTATTATCATTAATTTCTTACAAATTGGCTTCCATTTACTAACATTATCGGACATTTTACTGTAAGATAATTGAAAACAATTCTTTTTATTACATAATGTAATTGAATAATGGTAGAGAGATGAGGGAAGAGCGGGAGGGAAGGGGAAAGAGAGCTGTTGTTCTCTCTTATTCTTTCTACTTACTTATCATAAATAAATTTAAAGCGATCAAAAATTATTTGTAATCCTCTAGCTCCAGGTGAATTTTCGCTGTATCCATTTTTACTACAAATCTTCAACTGCAATAGATTTAAAAATTCTGTTACAGTTTGTACTGTATATTTTCTTTGCGGTATATTTGAGAAATCTTCTGATAAATTGTTCAGATTATCAGCAGTTAATTTACTTAAAGGACAATATTTCTGAACTATTTTAGTTTCTTCTGTCATGTTGATCTCAAAATTATATAACTGTAAAAATGGGAAAAACTGCAAATTACGCCACACTATATAGAGAAAATTTGCTGATTGTGTAGTCACGTTTGAACTGAATATGCTTTTTTTATAACCTTCACCTTTGAGGATATTGATTAAACGGTCACTTATTGAACACAGTTGTCATAGGTGATAGGGACAGAAACTATTAAGTCTAAGGTTTCAGCCAAAAGAGAACGATTTCTAAATTCAATAATTACCAGTTTCTTCTAGTAGAAATATATTATATTTTGTTAAAAGGAACATGCTCTGACAGGTGATAATCAGCTATTTAGATAAATCAACATTTTACACTATTGCGATATTACTCTCTTCAACAGGCTAAATCGTTCACGCATTCATTCTCAAAGAATTACTAATGATGACAAAAATGTTAACGGTTCTCTACACTGTAGGCCCACGGGATCAACAGAAAACGGCCCCAACAGAAAACGGCCACAAATCAACAGAAAACGGCCACAAATGAACAGAAAACGGCCCCAACCGGAACAGAAAACGGCCCCAATCAGAACAGAAAACGGCCACAAAATTTCGAAATATACAATACTCATAAATTGAATAGAATAAGTTAATTTAAAATTTTTTTCTATTAGTTAGTAAATATTGGATGAAAAAATATTAAATTGTCCACCAGTTTTTCCTAAGAGGTTGAATATTTTGCACTATTTTTAAATTCCTGCCAATAGGTTAAAGCAGCTCAAAGGAGATTTTTGCCACAATGCTACCATATTGTTTTGGATGTAAGAAAAAGATTAATAAGCTGAAGCAAGGTGTTTGTTCACTTTGTCATCATAAAGTCCATTGGGCTTGTTTATCAGGTAAGATCCAAATTGATTTTAATGTAAACTAAGCTCTTTCTTTTGTAGATGGATTATGTTCTATATGTTCAAGTGTTGATAAAAAAAGAATCAGAATTATTCTGAGCAAATGTGATGAAATTTTACAAGATAAATCTACCAATAAAGTCTCAAATGCTGAAAATATAGATCTAAATCATTCAAGAGAAGAGATAGATGTGCAAAATATAATAATGGATGTTGATCATGAAGAAGTGGTTACCCTTATTGAAACACTGAATTGTGATGCAGAGTACAGGCTTGTTGATAATCTTAGTGAAAGCAGCCCTCTGCATGGAAATATATTACATTTGAATGAGAATGATATCAATATGGAGGAGTCCTTTGAAAGTATACCAGAGGTGAACTATGACAGCAATGGTAAATTCAGAATATTCCCTACAGGAAGTCAAAAAGGCAAAGAATTACTTGTATCTAATGGTCACTCATTTGTTGTCAAAAGAAAAGACAAGACTTCCATAATTTGGAGATGTGGAGTTTTAATGCATTTAATATTCATTTCACTGTTTTTCAGTGCATTAATCAACTGCTACAATATAAGGAACCAAAAAGATAGTTATGGATTTTGAAAAAGCTGTTTGGAAAGCTGTATTAAATAATTGGGAAAATGTAAATCTGTCAGGATGCTTATTCCATTGGAATCAGGCAGTTTATAGAAAATTCAGGTATTATTCAACCTAAAACTCAAACTGGAGTCATTTTTAATTTTGTTTTTTTAGGAGCTTGGTTATTCATCAGACTTCAACAAAAAAAATGGACAATGGTTTGAAATGAGACAGCTAATGGCTTTGCCATTCCTTCCATCTCACATTATTCCAATAGAGTTTATTAAAAATAAGGATTACCTTAAATCAATTGATAAACTTGCTGATTTTATTGATTATTTTGAAAGAACTTGGATTTTGAATGATGTTTGGTCACCAAAATGTTGGTCTATCTATCAATGTGCAATCAGAACAAATAATGATGTTGAGGGATTTCACAATAGGTTGAATGGAAATGTTGGAGTGAATGTTTCATTTTATTCTGTGATAGATGAATTGAAAAGGGAAGCAGACCTTATAGCAGCATATCAAAGAATGTTATCAGAAAAGAGATATTAAGATACCAAAGAAAGTTTTATAAGAACCTCCAAAATAAATATTTTCAATTTGGGAAAGATTTGAAAAGCATGAGATTACTTCATCAGAAGTTCTAGTAAAGTGTTCTGAACTTTATTTAGTAGCTCAATAAATAAATCAATTGTTGTTAATTGCATGATCTTTTAAGTTGTAGTCTCATAATGTATTCAACTCTTCAAATAACACACTTTCAAAATTTAATTCATTTCTTGTTTTATATATTTTAGGTTGAAGAATCCTGTGGCTGTTTTCTGTCTCAGTTGGGGCGTTTTCTGTTGATTTGTGGCCGTTTTCTGTCGTATTCGGCCCACTTTTGCAGTAGAGGACCATAATTTGTCAATAGCAGTCCTGACAATCTGAAATGAATGTTGAACATAAAAAGTGAACAAAGAATTCTAATTGGTCGGTTAACTACTTACTCCTGAGCGGAAAAAATAGTGAAAACTATAATTGAAGTCGTATCTTTTATAACGATAAATAATTTCGGATCTCGCTTCAATTCTATTATATGTACTTGCAAACATAGCAATAAGCAAATTAACCAACACAATAATAGCTCCAAATAGATAAATTGCCATCAGTATTACTGCTACTGCTGAATTTTGTGGACAACGATCGCTGCTACCATTTATAGATGTTGAATTACACGATTCTTCATCATTTCCCGTAATTTCTTCAAGAAATAATTCTCCGTATATTTGCCAATATGGCACGTATACAATATTTTTGAAAAGGGTAAGTCCAAGTGGAAAATTGGGATATAAAAGTCCTTGTAGGGCAACTCCATAGGCCAATATAAATATTAAGAATATTGGAATCATTACTCCTGTATCTTTAATCATTTCAAAAATCATAATTAGCCTTATTCCAAATGTTTGCCAATTGTATAAGAATAGTGCAGTTCTCAAATAAAACAACGAAATTGAAATGGCGTAAAAGCTTCTTACAACTGCAAAGTTCTTGTTTGGTATTACAAAAATAAGTATTACTGATAGTAAACAGAAAATGAATATAAGCAATTCAAGAATATTCCAAATATCTCTGTCAAATGTTTCCAATATTGTAGAAGACTCAGCTCTTTTATCTATTTTATATGGGGGAGGTAGAGGGGAGGGAGGGGAAGACAGAAATTGTCATTACAGTGAATTATGGGAATGAATTTGTTACCTGACTTATTTCCATCAGTACAATAAGACTAAGGAAAAGTAAAAAGCCACTTCGCTAACATGTAAAATTTATCAGTTTTTGGTTGAAGATCAATTAAATAATAGAAGGAGAATGTGAATAAACATAGAAGATGGAGTATCTGTTGATTGAATGGTAAAATTAGAAAATTAGAAGTTAATTAAATATCATACTTACGAAGCTATCCAAAATTTTCTCTTGGTGAAAAATTGGTTCCTTGCCCAAGTTTCCTCGCCATAATTCATTCAAATACCATTGGCCAAATGCACTGGCAATATATTCTTTAAATCTACAGCTCTAGCCCAGTCTATGGAATTTGGTCTCTGCTTCGCTTCTTCCTTTACTTTTTTGTCAATATTGTTTTATCATTTTCACAAGCATCATTTAAATATCTAAGGGCTTTGTCTTTCCAAACTTGTTTCCTCTCTAACAAGGATGTAGCTAAAAAAGTATCATATTCCTTGATTGCCTCTTTCCTAGCCTGTTTTAAAATTCCAAAAGCAAATATAGCCAATCTTAAAGGATTGTTACTCTTCAGCCAAAAGTATTCCGAGACTTTTGTCTTGTTGGCAATAATTGACCAAGCAAATATGAATGTTATGTCATCACCATCTAACAATTTATTTTCCAGTGAGCTATAAACTGAACAATTCTTATCAAAATGTTCATTAAATAAATTCAGTACAGCATTCTTAAACTCTTTTTTGAAATTATTAAGCTTTTCTTTATGATTTTGAGCATCTTCATTTTCATTAAAGGCTTCATTATTCAAAATGCTTAAGAGTTTTTCAGCCCTTCACACGATTGTTTCTTATTAAACTCTTCAAGACGCACATTGTAGTCTTTAATCGATTTCCCTTCACCATTTAACTTTTCTAAGACAACAATTGGCTTTTTCTCTAAATTCTGAATGAATTTAAAACCTTTAACGTTGTTAAGTGAAAGTGGAAAAAGTTCATCAGGGTAGAAAGTCTTTGTTACATCTGGAAAATACTATGAACTATTTCAACGACACGTTTATTGTCACTTTTTAAGGAATCTGTAAAGAATTCTTGGTAATTTTGAAATTTTTCTTTTTCAATGTAAGGATCAAAATCTTCCTTAAACTGTTTATGAGTAATTCCCCGCGGATTGCCAATTCAAATTGATCATCATCATTTAATTTGTTGAAATAGGCATCTTCAATAGCAGTTTTTAAATCTTCTTTATATAAATTAACTATATGAATTTGATCTTTGTATTTAGAAATTGTTTTACACAATTCAAAACATTCATCTACTTTTTTTGTCATTGTAAGATTTTTTATCTTCTTTTTCCATAAATCGGAAATTTCACTTTCTGCCTTTTCAGATTTAATTATAGAAATAAATCTATAAAGAAATAATGATGTTTTTCCACATTTTCTAATGATAAATACATTAGGTTTTTTATCAATTCTATGATTTTTCACTGTTAGTATGTTGCATATTTCTTGTAGAGTTTTGTATATTTCACCGCCAATTACTATTAATATTGAAATTAAATAGAAATCAGGAATTTTATCTTCCGCTTGTATAATTTGTTTCTGCAATATCGCTTTAGGGAGAAATGATTTTTTAAGTGATTTAATATACTCTTTATGATTAGGGCACTCCTCCTTTGAGCTATGTTCAAGACATGACGGTTCTGTACTATATAATTTAATTTTCTTTTCTTGTGTCGCCTTTTTACAGGGTCCTAATAATTTTGAACATCCATCAATTAATATCAATGGTTTGAATACTTTTACAACTACATTAAATTTCTTTTCAAAGATTCTCATAAACTGATTATCAAAGTTATCGTGCTCGTCATTATTGTTAAATGTTATAAATAAATGTTTGCCTTTCAGTATATCTTTCCTTTCTTTCAAAGTATTTTTTACAGTTGCGTTGTCTTGTTCATCAATAAAGTAGGATGGATAATTTTCTTCATAAATCTCTTGAAGACAGTCTTTTAAACCATTTTCCTCTTTTTTGAATGTTTTCAAATATTTCTTGCACTCTTCATTCATCTTCTCATCTTTAATTTCAGTTGGAGAAATAATATATTTTTTAGACTTTAACCTTTGAATAACCTCATCATTACTATTGCCTTCAAAATTAATTAAGACATCAATAACCTTTTCATGTTGTGTCTGAACATGTTTAATGAATGCTTCTTTAGTTTCCATTTCATCCTCACCTTCTCCAAGAAAATAGAAATATTGATGATTTAGGTCCAAACCGGCACCCTTTAATGTCTCTTGACTTACACTATCTTTATTTTTGATTGTATTATGTTCACCCTTTACAAATCCACACCATATAGATTTGTGTCATGCTTTTGTAGCTTTTGTCAATAATCTATTTGTTTTCCATCAGTTAAAAATAATGATGCATTTTCTGTTAGATGATGCTTAATTTGTTGAATATTATCATCAGATAGAGTTGAATATGGTAGTTGTATTATAAAGTTTGGTTTCATGTTGAAATTAGGAAAGTTTTTAACCATACAATTTACTCCAATATCAGATAAATATGATTTTCTTACAAATATTTTCTTTTATTAATTATATTGAATATAATTATCTTGAGAAAGTCGTCTCTCTTTTCATCGGCTATTCTTAACCATTCAGTATTTTTGTCACCTTTTTAGCTAAACGATGTTTATTTTTTATTGTTCAACCATATTACATCTTGTCTCTTAGCTAAACAGTTTTGTATTTTTACTAAATTATCATCATTT
>CAJFCJ010000005.1:141601-160516 GCA_904063045.1 Dimorphilus gyrociliatus
TTTATATTTAAATTAGTTAATAGATCTTCAGCAATTGCCCTTCCAGATGTCTTGATGTTACAGATTGCTCTCAATTCTTTTTTAGCACAAATATTCACAATAAGGCTTTTCCTTTTGTTACTCTTTATGAAAATATTTTCTTTTTTTGTTGAATAATAACTGGACATTGAATATTATTATTTCTAACAGAACATCTCAGCAATAATATCTTATTGATCTGTAAAGTACACGGAGACATTTTCGAAAAATGCTAAGGTGAAATAATATGCCTTTGAGGAAAAAAGCTTTGTGAATGTGTAAATAATGGGATTGGCTGCCAATGTACCTGTCAGCAAATATTTCCCACCCTGAAAACATTTTAGGAAAAGATTAGTTTGAATATTTCGATGAATTTATTGTTAGAAGGGCTCCAATTTAGGGTTAGGGAATACAAAAAACACAGATATTACACTCAACTTCTGATATATTAAGGTAAGCTTCAACCCTCCATGGGTTCGTTTGCACCGCCACCCGTAAATAATATCTAGATATGCTGCATAACACATTAAAAGACATACGTTGATAAAATTCTATAGAATCACACTTACACTACAAATATTTGACTAAAATGGGCCAAAAATGAAAGTTGGAAAACACAGAATTAAATATTCTTAGTTACTTTATTGACAATTCTTCGTTTATTCGTTCGCCTTTGAAGAGAGACAGTTTAAAAGTCTAATTCTTTAAAAAGAATGGCAACTCATCCTCCAGAATCATCTTTGCCGGTAAATAAAATATTTACAGTATTTAAAAAGTTTAATACACTATTTTTCCTATAATCTATTAAAATTTAAAGAAAAATGAATGCAAAATCTTTAAGAATTAAATATTTCATTTCTTTGACCAGATTGTATTATTAAACAAAATACCTTGAGTTGACTGCTCTTTTCAGAAGGAGATGATTATTTTTCATGGAGAAATTTGTATTGAAACATATAAAGAGATTGAATCAAGAAATAAGACCGCAGATTCTTCATTGACAGAAAAGACTGCACATTCTTCATCGACAGAAAAGACTGCAGATTCTTCATCGACAGAAAAGACTCCAGATTCTTCTTCATCAAGAGATAAAACCGCAGATTCTTCTTCTTCAAAAAAAGAGATTGCAGCATCACTTTCAACAATAATTTTATCAAAACTAAAAGAAAACTTTTCTATTGATAGATTTGATCTAACAATTGTCTGTCATCCTTCAAATGACACATTTGATGAGCAAAAAGAAGAGATTGAAAACAAATTTATAGAGAATTTTATAGATATTCTTAAAGAAAAGAAAGTATTAATAACATCGGATAGTCTTGAATATCCTGCATTGAAATTACTATTAAAAAGTATTAAAAAATATGAGGAAAATGGAGGTTGTCCTGTTCCAATAGTTATATATAATCCAAAAGAAAACGATGAGGGAAATGTTAATTATTTATCGATTGTTGATGATTTGAAGAGAGAGATGGAAAATGATGTAATTCATTTGATTTTTGATGAAAATGATGATAATTTATTAAAAATACAAAACTGTTTAGAAAAGAGACAAGATGTAATATGGTTGAACAATAAAAATAAACATCGTTTAGCTAACAAGGTGACAAAAAATACTGAATGGTTAAGAATAGCCGATGAAAAGAGAGACGACTTTCTCAAGATAATTATATTCAATATAATTAATAAAAAGAAAATATTTGGAAGAAAATCATATTTATCTGATATTGGAGTAAATTGTATGGTTAAAAACTTTCCTAATTTCAACATGAAACCAAACTTTATAATACAACTACCATATTCAACTCTATCTGATGATAATATTCAACAAATTAAGCATCATCTAACAGAAAATGCATCATTATTTTTAACTGATGGAAAACCAAATAGATTATTGGCAAAAGCTACAAATGACAACAAATCTATATGGTGTGGATTTGTAAAGGGTGAACATAATACAATCAAAAATAAAGATAGTGTAAGTCAAGAGACATTAAAGGGTGCCGGTTTGGACCTAAATCATCAATATTTCTATTTTCTTGGAGAAGATGAGGATGAAATGGAAACTAAAGAAGCATTCATTAAACATGTTCAGACACAACATGAAAAGGTTATTGATGTCTTAATTAATTTTGAAGGCAATAGTAATGATGAGGTTATTCAAAGGTTAAAGTCTAAAAAATATATTATTTCTCCAACTGAAATAAAAGATGAGAAGATGAATGAAGAGTGCAAGAAATATTTGAAAACATTCAAAAAAGAGGAAAATGGTTTAAAAGACTGTCTTCAAGAGATTTATGAAGAAAATTATCCATCCTTATTTATTGATGAACAAGACAACGAAACTGTAAAAAATACTTTGAAAGAAAGGAAAGATATACTGAAAGGCAAACATTTATTTATAACATTTAACAATAATGACGAGCACGATAACTTTGATAATCAGTTTATGAGAATCTTTGAAAAGAAATTTAATGTAGTTGTAAAAGTATTCAAACCATTGATATTAATTGATGGATGTTCAAAATTATTAGGACCCTGTAAAAAGGCGACACAAGAAAAGAAAATTAAATTATATAGTACAGAACCGTCATGTCTTGAACATAGCTCAAAGGAGGAGTGCCCTAATCATAAAGAGAAATATGACCACTATAAATCACTTAAAAAATCATTTCTCCCTAAAGCGATATTGCAGAAACAAATTATACAAGCGGAAGATAAAATTCCTGATTTCTATTTAATTTCAATATTAATAGTAATTGGCGGTGAAATATACAAAACTCTACAAGAAATATGCAACATACTAACAGTGAAAAATGATAGAATTGATAAAAAACCTAATGTATTTATCATTAGAAAATGTGGAAAAACATCATTATTTCTTTATAGATTTATTTCTATAATTAAATCTGAAAAGGCAGAAAGTGAAATTTCCGATTTATGGAAAAAGAAGATAAAAAATCTTACAATGACAAAAAAAGTAGATGAATGTTTTGAATTGTGTAAAACAATTTCTAAATACAAAGATCAAATTCATATAGTTAATTTATATAAAGAAGATTTAAAAACTGCTATTGAAGATGCCTATTTCAACAAATTAAATGATGATGATCAATTTGAATTGGCAATCCGCTGGGGAATTACTCATAGACAGTTTAAGGAAGATTTTGATCCTTACATTGAAAAAGAAAAATTTCAAAATTACCAAGAATTCTTTACAGATTCCTTAAAAAGTGACAATAAACGTGTCGTTGAAATAGTTCATAGTATTTTTCCAGATGTAACAAAGACTTTCTACCCTGATGAACTTTTTACACTTTCACTTAACAACGTTAAAGGTTTTAAATTCATTCAGAATTTAGAGAAAAAGCCAATTGTTGTCTTAGAAAAGTTAAATGGTGAAGGGAAATCGATTAAAGACTACAATTTGCGTCTTGAAGAGTTTAATAAGAAACAATCGTGTGAAGGGGCTGAAAAACTCTTAAGCATTTTGAATAATGAAGCCTTTAATAAAAATAAAGAAGCTCAAGATCATAAAAAAAAGCTTAATAATTTCAAAGAAGAGTTTAAGAATGCCGTACTGAATTTATTTAATGAACATTTTGATAAGAATTCTTCAGTTTATAGCTCACTGGAAAATAAATTGTTAGATGGTGATGACATAACATTCATATTTGCTTGGTCGATTATTGCCAACAAGACAAAAGTCTCGGAATACTTTTGGCTGAAGAGTAACAATCCTTTAAAATTGGCTATATTTGCTTTTGGAATTTTAAAACGGGCTAGGAAAGAGGCAATCAAGGAATATGATACTTTTTTAGCTACATCCTTGTTAGAGAGGAAACAAGTTTGGAAAGACAAAGCCCTTAGATATTTAAATGATGCTTGTGAAAATGATAAAAACATTATTGACAAAAAAGTAAAGGAAGAAGCGAAGCAGAGACCAAATTCCATAGACTCTGCTAGAGCTGTAAGATTTAAAGAATATATTGCCAGTGCATTTGGCCAATGGTATTTGAATGAATTATGGCAAGGAAACTTGGGCAATGGAACCAATTTTTCACCAAGAGTAAAATTTTGGATAGCTCTCGTAAGTATGATATTTAATTAACTGTTCTAATTTTCTAATTTTACCATTCAATCAACAGATACTCCATCTTCTATGTTTATTCACATTCTCCTTCTATTATTTAATTGATCTTCAACCAAAAACTGATAAATCTTTACATGGTAGCGAAGTGGCTTTTTACTTTTTCCTTAGTCTTATTGTACTGATGGAAATAAGTCAGGTAACAAATTCATTCCCATAATTCACTGTAATGACAATTTCTGTCTTCCCCTCCCTCCCCTCTACCTCCCCCATATAAAATAGATAAAAGAGCTGAGTCTTCTACAATATTGGAAACATTTGACAGATGATATTTGGAATATTCTTGAATTGCTTATATTCATTTTCTGTTTACTATCAGTAATACTTATTTTTGTAATACCAAACAAGAACTTTGCAGTTGTAAGAAGCTTTTACGCCATTTCAATTTCGTTGTTTTATTTGAGAACTGCACTATTCTTATACAATTGGCAAGCATTTGGAATAAGGCTAATTATGATTTTTGAAATGATTAAAGATACAGGAGTAATGATTCCAATATTCTTAATATTTATATTGGCCTATGGAGTTGCCCTACAAGGACTTTTATATCCCAATTTTCCACTTGGACTTACCCTTTTCAAAAATATTGTATACGTGCCATATTGGCAAATATACGGAGAATTATTTCTTGAAGAAATTACGGGAAATGATGAAGAATCGTGTAATTCAACATCTATAAATGGTAGCAGCGATCGTTGTCCACAAAATTCAGCAGTAGCAGTAATACTGATGGCAATTTATCTATTTGGAGCTATTATTGTGTTGGTTAATTTGCTTATTGCTATGTTTGCAAGTACATATAATAGAATTGAAGCGAGATCTGAAATTATTTATCGTTATAAAAGATACGACTTCAATTATAGTTTTCACTTTTTTTTCCGCTTAGGAGTAAGTAGTTAACCGACCAATTAGAATTCTTTGTTCACTTTTTATGTTCAACATTCATTTCAGATTTTCAGGACTGCTATTGAAAAATTATGGTCCTGTTTTAAAAGGTGTTATAAAAGGTCTACTGCAAAAGTGGGGACTACAGTGTAGAGAACCGTTAACATTTTTGTCATCATTAGTAATTCTTTGAGAATGAATGCGTGAACGATTTAGCCTGTTGAAGAGAGTAATATCGCAATAGTGTAAAATGTTGATTTATCTAAATAGCTGATTATCACCTGTCAGAACATGTTCCTTTTAACAAAATATAATATATTTCTACTAGAAGAAACTGGTAATTATTGAATTTAGAAATCGTTCTCTTTTGGCTGAAACCTTAGACTTAATAGTTTCTGTCCCTATCACCTATGACAACTGTGTTCAATAAGTGACCATTTAATCAATATCCTCAAAGGTGAAGGTTATAAAAAAAAGCATATTCAGTTCAAACGTGACTACACAATCAGGAAATTTTCTCTATATAGTGTGGCGTAATTTGCAGTTTTTCCCATTTTTACAGTTATATAATTTTGAGATCAACATGACAGAAGAAACTAAAATAGTTCAGAAATATTGTCCTTTAAGTAAATTAACTGCTGATAATCTGAACAATTTATCAGAAGATTTCTCAAATATACCGCAAAGAAAATATACAGTACAAACTGTAACAGAATTTTTAAATCTATTGCAGTTGAAGATTTGTAGTAAAAATGGATACAGCGAAAATTCACCTGGAGCTAGAGGATTACAAATAATTTTTGATCGCTTTAAATTTATTTATGATAAGTAAGTAGAAAGAATAAGAGAGAACAACAGCTCTCTTTCCCCTTCCCTCCCGCTCTTCCCTCATCTCTCTACCATTATTCAATTACATTATGTAATAAAAAGAATTGTTTTCAATTATCTTACAGTAAAATGTCCGATAATGTTAGTAAATGGAAGCCAATTTGTAAGAAATTAATGATAATAATCCTAGCCGTTTACGAAGAGAATTGCGTATCATGCGGTAATATTCCTTTTCTAATGAACTTTTTCGAATTACAAAACTTTGGCGATTATCTACAAGTAATCAATAAATATAGTTTTTAATTAATAATTTAAATTAATAACAATTAAACGTCTCTTCTTATCAGAAAGAAATTAAAGAAAATGAGATAAAAAAGCTTTTAAAAGTTCTTTGTCAGGAGGACATTAAACCTTTGGAAAGCGATCGAAATGTTCAATTATGGTGTGATACGTACGATTCTATAGCTAGAAGATTCTTTTATGAAATATCGTTAGTATTATTACGTAATAACGATTGTATTGCGTATAAATTCTACTCTTGTACATACAAAATGTAGGAAATCGAAGGATGCTATTTATTGGTAACATTATTACCGTAACAAGCGTTGAATAAATTACCGTAACTATCTGTCAATTCCTTAAACCTTTCACTTTTACTACGAAGAGAAATGGTAATAGAAAGGTATGGTTAATTAAAATAACTTAAAACGTTACCTATTACAAGCATCCATCTTTTCAATGAGAAGTTGAGTCATCCAAACAATTGAATCTTGACTATAGAAAAGATTCGCGTTTCGTTCAACGTTCCTTCGAAGTTTTTTCAGTATATTATGAAAGGTTCTAAAGTCATCCTATAATAGATAAATGTATATTAGATGACAAAAACATATTATCTTAGTTTTACCTTCCAATCTAATTCGTATAAAAATTGAGAACAAGCCTCTTGATAAGCGACGCTATTAAAATCAAAAGCCTTTTCCACAATGCCGTTTAAATAGGTCTTTATTTTTGGGATTTCGATATTATTTCTAATTAAAAATTAATTAATTAATTAATTACTAATAATTCATTATTGTTGTTTGTTGATATTAAACCAACTTAATTAATTGACAATATCCTGTACCAATTGCTCCAAATGCTTCTTTAGCTTCCCTGCTATTACCCCATTGGTACATGTACATTAAATTAAATGACATTAAGAATAGATCAGCGTCCTCTTGAATATTAACCATTTGCGAACGTTCTACGCAATCTTCAAAGAATTCTTTGCAGATATCCTTGAAAGGATTTTCAATTATTGCGGTTAGAAATTGTCTTAATTTATTCTTTTCATTCCTGTATAAACAAAATGGAAAAAATGATAGAGAAATTCATTTCTTTCCCTGAAGACAACTTACTTAAGAATTGGTAATATATCATTAAAGTAATGATCCCTAAAGATAATAGTAAAGTAGTTGGCTTGTTCGCCATTTTTAATATTCCTTATATTATCTAGAAATGTGTCTATAGTCGATTTTCCAGAATAGGACAACTGCATTGAAGATAATTATGATAAAGAGGAAGAAATCTCTACTCTATCTAATGATACTTACGAAGGATAATTTATCATTAAAATATTCACTTATATTCACAAATAATTCATTAATTTTCCGATTTGATGAATATTCAAATTTCGAATATAACTCATAGAGTTTAGCAAAGAATCTTGAATTTGTTGAATTTCTGTATGAAACAAAGGATTACGTTGAAAAATTTGTTTCGATTCTTTATTGCTTTAACTCACTTTATAGATTGAAAGTAGCATTGGTAACAACATCTTGGCCACCGGAAGGTCAAATGTCAATGATATTTACTCAACTGTTGTACATGTTTCATTGATTCTTTTTCCTATTTGGCCAGGGTTGCTAAGGACGCTTCATAATAATTAGAACAAGAGAAATAATGTTCATATTAGTCTTTTTTTTTGATGTGACTACCATCTTTTTCGATACATTGCTTGAGCCTATGCCCCATTCCATCATGTAGACCTAGTAACAAAACTGGCTGTTTCATCCACAGCTTCACTGCAAATATTGATAAAAAATTAGCCAAAAACGAAAGTTGGAAAACCCAAGATACTTAATTATTCGCATTATTGACAATCCTTCATTTATTCATTTGTCTTCGAACAGAGACAGTTTAAATGTCTAATTCTTTAAAAAGAATGGCAACTGTTGAAGATTGGTTCTTCTACGATTACGAACTATGTATATTTACTGTCGGTAACCGTATCAAACGGTTGCTGTATTCTAATAACCAAAGCTAATAATTATCACGTGTGGATACACGTGATTACGTAACTACGAGATTACGTCTCGTAGTATGACACATGAGACTTGATACTTATGTATATATATATATATATATGTCCGACCACCACAACAACACCTACTGATCGCGATCAGGTTCTCAAACACTCCCCCCCTCTAAAGAACCTCGTGTTTCTTTAGAATGGGACTACCCTTCTCGGATCTCGCCACACTAAGGACCTTTCAGTGAGAATCTGTAGGTTCCTAGGCTGCCCATCAGCTGATTTCTTGGTTTTCTGTATACGTTCTATCTTCCAATTGTGACGTTTTAAGGAGTCACTAACTAGGACTACTAGGTCATTAGCCTTCAGAGTTCGTCCACTCTTTTTGTTCCATTTTGAGGTAGTTTGTAAAGTGGCTATGTACTCCTGGAACCATCTTCTCTCCAGCATAGCTCTGACAGATTCCATCTGTTTGTAGGAGTTTTTTATTCCTTTGCTTTCCTTAGATTGAATCCATAAGAAGGATGCTGGAGTGAGGAGGGTTTCTGTGTGATCCTCCAGGATAGTTGTCAATGGTCTTTGATTGACAATACTTTCGGTCAGAGTGATTGCAGTCCTTAGGCTTTCCTCTGTTGGTATCTCCTTGTTTAGCACTTGCAGGGTACCCTTGACTGGTTTCACCAAAGATTCTCATAACCCTCCTCTATGAGGAGAATTAGCTGGTATCAGTTTCCAGCAGATTCCTGCCCTTTCCATTTCCTCAGCCAATCTCCTAAAGGCTCCTGCACCATCGGAGTGTGCATTTTCTGGGTGGCCTGGCCTCGCCATAAACCTAGTCCATGCCCCCTTTGTGTGTCCAAAGGATGTTGATGTACAGATCTCCAGGTGTACTGCCCTCATTTGGTAGCAGGCTATGAGTAGAACAAATCTTTGTTCACCTTCATCAGCGTAATATGGTCCCGCGTGATCTACTCCTACATTTCTAAAGGGTCGCAGTGGTTTCTCAGTACACGATTTTGGCAGAGGAGCTTGTGGTATACTATAAGTCCGGCCCCTCCTATACCGTACACAGTAAGGGCATGTTTCAACAATGGCCTTTATCTGTGCTGTCCCTTTATGCAGCCAGAACCGCTTCCTAATCCACGCCCTTGTCTTTTGTACACCTTGATGTGCTGCTTCATTGTGAGATGTAAATACTATAGCTTTAAACAAGGATGGGGTGCCGCACATCATATGGTAATCCATATGCATTCCTTAGCCTACCATTTATCCTGATCACCCCATAGGTGTCTTTAAATGGTTCTAATTGGGGAAACTTCTCAATTGAGATATACTTTTGTTCATCTCTCAGCAAGTAGGCTATTGCCAACCTTTTCTGTTGATAGACTGGTATTTTTGAGTGAGCCCATTTCACAACAATTTGGGCTATCCTAACCATCTTTTCCCAATCATAAGAGAATGGCCTAAAAATGTCCCCTAGTGCTACACACTGGGTCATTCCAGATATGACTGGTGGCAACAACTCATTGTCTGAGTGTCTTCTTCTCCTGGTCCCTAGATCAGCAGGATTTACCTTGCCTTCAATCCTTCTCCATAAAGAAGGATTTGAATTGTCTATGATATATCTTATCCTATTTCTAGTGAAGGCGTCCAACTTAGCATCTGCATTTTGTATCAGTGTAAATACTGCATTATTGTCTGTATGAAAAGTAACTTCTACTCCCTTCAAGTTCAATTTTTTGTACAACCTCACTGCCAGTACTGCTGCTTGTAGCTCTGCCTTTTGCATAGAATTGACATTCTTTTCATTGATTCTAGCCTTGGCAGTTAACAGAGTCATCTTTTTACCTTCCCCTAGATAAGGTATCCTTTTTAGGGCTGGAGACCCCATGATGAGCTATACACCAGGCCACCTCTATGGAGCCTGCTTTTCAGTAGCAAACCCTTGTTCTATATATTCATAGACAGACTGGTCATATTCTCTCTCATATACCGGATCTCTCTTAAATCTCACTAAGAGACTCCACAACCTACGCTCTGCTAGTGAACGGCTCAGCCTCAGATCTCTGACATTCCTTTTGAAAGGAACAGCAGCCTTTAGCTCTTGGATGTCAAATTCATTTTTGACATTTAGCATTCATTTTTATTTTAGCATAATTTTGGCCTTGTGGCAAGGGCATTGTCCTGTTGGAAAATGAAACCCTTCCTATATAGTTTTTTTAGGAATGGCATGACCTCTTTTTTCAAAAGAGCCAGGTACCATGCCTTTGTGCCTTTTTATTTCAATTCTAGAAATTTGCACAAACCCATCTGGTCCAATACACCCCCAGATTGTGACTCCTCCACTACCCATTGAATGTTGACATCTTAAGTTTTCTCTTTCTGGATTAGACTGCCAGGTTTGGAAGTTATCTGGCCCATCCAAACTGAATCTACATTCATCAAAGATGATTACATTGTCCAAATTTACCTTATTTTCAAACCACCCTCTACAAATTTCCACTCACTGAAGTTGATTCTTCTTCTTGAGAGGGGAATGTTTAGGAATTTTTTTAAATTTCCCTCCCATTTCTTTAAGGGCATTTTGAATTGTCATTTTTGAAACAGTAAGGTTGCACTTAGATGCCAGCTTTGTGCTTGTAACCCTCTGTTTCTCTTTCTTCAGTGTGTTTATTTCTCTCTTCATGAGGGTCCTATCTCTAATTGACAGAGATTTTGGTCTCCCAACACCTCCACTCTTTGTATAATTTGGTTTAATAATGCATTGTATGGAAGATTTCAGAATATTAAAAATCTCCGAAATCTGCCCATAGGATAAACCTTCTTGGTGCTTCTTTTAATTAAAGTCTTCTGCAATGGGACAGCAGATGTAATCATTCCCAATTTGTATTCATCCCAAACAGCAAATACTTGGTTCTGCATGTGGATGACACTTTTCTTCTGATACTTCTTTAGCCTTTTTTCTGACAGAAGTTTCTCTACAACTGGAATGAAACTTGATTCCTGTTTTAAAATATCTATGAGCATATAAAATGAGCCTTTTGCAGGAGTATTTTCATTTATTCTTCTGTGCCATCCTTCAACATTATTGTTGGTCCTGATGGCAAGATCAAATACAGACCAACAATCTGGTGTCCAAATTGAATGCTTAATCCAAGTACTTTCAATGTATTGGAAAAAATCCAAAAATTCATTTCTCTCAAAGGCCTCATCTTTTAGCATGTAAAAACTGTTTAGAATGGCCTCATCTGGAAGAAAAGGTAATGCCAAAACTTGTTTCAGCAGTCCTACCTTCTTCTTTTCCCTATTATATTGTTGTGTGTATCCCAAATTCTACAATAATTTAATAATAAGGCAAACCACTGAATTCAAATAGAAGCTTATGTACTTTGTTGTATTGCAATTGTAGGAATTTCTGGTTTGTCACAACTGTAATTGTCCTTTCCAATCATTTACCAATCTGCCAAAGTACTGGTCCAAGTAGAACCTTTCTTGGAAGCAAATAGTAAAACTCTTTGATTTCTTACAACAATATCACTTTGAAGAAAATCATCTTGTATAAATGTTGTATTAATTTCAAAATCAATTTTCTTTGGTTCTTTAGGCCTTGATTTTGGCCTATTGATTAATATCAATAGGCTAATCTCCTCAGATTTTCCAGTTTTGGTAGGTTATTTTCATTTATATTTAAATTAGTTAATAGATCTTCAGCAATTGCCCTTCCAGATGTCTTGATGTTACAGATTGCTCTCAATTCTTTTTTAGCACAAATATTCACAATAAGGCTTTTCCTTTTGTTACTCTTTATGAAAATATTTTCTTTTTTTGTTGAATAATAACTGGACATTGAATATTATTATTTCTAACAGAACATCTCAGCAATAATATCTTATTGATCTGTAAAGTACACGGAGACATTTTCGAAAAATGCTAAGGTGAAATAATATGCCTTTGAGGAAAAAAGCTTTGTGAATGTGTAAATAATGGGATTGGCTGCCAATGTACCTGTCAGCAAATATTTCCCACCCTGAAAACATTTTAGGAAAAGATTAGTTTGAATATTTCGATGAATTTATTGTTAGAAGGGCTCCAATTTAGGGTTAGGGAATACAAAAAACACAGATATTACACTCAACTTCTGATATATTAAGGTAAGCTTCAACCCTCCATGGGTTCGTTTGCACCGCCACCCGTAAATAATATCTAGATATGCTGCATAACACATTAAAAGACATACGTTGATAAAATTCTATAGAATCACACTTACACTACAAATATTTGACTAAAATGGGCCAAAAATGAAAGTTGGAAAACACAGAATTAAATATTCTTAGTTACTTTATTGACAATTCTTCGTTTATTCGTTCGCCTTTGAAGAGAGACAGTTTAAAAGTCTAATTCTTTAAAAAGAATGGCAACTCATCCTCCAGAATCATCTTTGCCGGTAAATAAAATATTTACAGTATTTAAAAAGTTTAATACACTATTTTTCCTATAATCTATTAAAATTTAAAGAAAAATGAATGCAAAATCTTTAAGAATTAAATATTTCATTTCTTTGACCAGATTGTATTATTAAACAAAATACCTTGAGTTGACTGCTCTTTTCAGAAGGAGATGATTATTTTTCATGGAGAAATTTGTATTGAAACATATAAAGAGATTGAATCAAGAAATAAGACCGCAGATTCTTCATTGACAGAAAAGACTGCACATTCTTCATCGACAGAAAAGACTGCAGATTCTTCATCGACAGAAAAGACTCCAGATTCTTCTTCATCAAGAGATAAAACCGCAGATTCTTCTTCTTCAAAAAAAGAGATTGCAGCATCACTTTCAACAATAATTTTATCAAAACTAAAAGAAAACTTTTCTATTGATAGATTTGATCTAACAATTGTCTGTCATCCTTCAAATGACACATTTGATGAGCAAAAAGAAGAGATTGAAAACAAATTTATAGAGAATTTTATAGATATTCTTAAAGAAAAGAAAGTATTAATAACATCGGATAGTCTTGAATATCCTGCATTGAAATTACTATTAAAAAGTATTAAAAAATATGAGGAAAATGGAGGTTGTCCTGTTCCAATAGTTATATATAATCCAAAAGAAAACGATGAGGGAAATGTTAATTATTTATCGATTGTTGATGATTTGAAGAGAGAGATGGAAAATGATGTAATTCATTTGATTTTTGATGAAAATGATGATAATTTATTAAAAATACAAAACTGTTTAGAAAAGAGACAAGATGTAATATGGTTGAACAATAAAAATAAACATCGTTTAGCTAACAAGGTGACAAAAAATACTGAATGGTTAAGAATAGCCGATGAAAAGAGAGACGACTTTCTCAAGATAATTATATTCAATATAATTAATAAAAAGAAAATATTTGGAAGAAAATCATATTTATCTGATATTGGAGTAAATTGTATGGTTAAAAACTTTCCTAATTTCAACATGAAACCAAACTTTATAATACAACTACCATATTCAACTCTATCTGATGATAATATTCAACAAATTAAGCATCATCTAACAGAAAATGCATCATTATTTTTAACTGATGGAAAACCAAATAGATTATTGGCAAAAGCTACAAATGACAACAAATCTATATGGTGTGGATTTGTAAAGGGTGAACATAATACAATCAAAAATAAAGATAGTGTAAGTCAAGAGACATTAAAGGGTGCCGGTTTGGACCTAAATCATCAATATTTCTATTTTCTTGGAGAAGATGAGGATGAAATGGAAACTAAAGAAGCATTCATTAAACATGTTCAGACACAACATGAAAAGGTTATTGATGTCTTAATTAATTTTGAAGGCAATAGTAATGATGAGGTTATTCAAAGGTTAAAGTCTAAAAAATATATTATTTCTCCAACTGAAATAAAAGATGAGAAGATGAATGAAGAGTGCAAGAAATATTTGAAAACATTCAAAAAAGAGGAAAATGGTTTAAAAGACTGTCTTCAAGAGATTTATGAAGAAAATTATCCATCCTTATTTATTGATGAACAAGACAACGAAACTGTAAAAAATACTTTGAAAGAAAGGAAAGATATACTGAAAGGCAAACATTTATTTATAACATTTAACAATAATGACGAGCACGATAACTTTGATAATCAGTTTATGAGAATCTTTGAAAAGAAATTTAATGTAGTTGTAAAAGTATTCAAACCATTGATATTAATTGATGGATGTTCAAAATTATTAGGACCCTGTAAAAAGGCGACACAAGAAAAGAAAATTAAATTATATAGTACAGAACCGTCATGTCTTGAACATAGCTCAAAGGAGGAGTGCCCTAATCATAAAGAGAAATATGACCACTATAAATCACTTAAAAAATCATTTCTCCCTAAAGCGATATTGCAGAAACAAATTATACAAGCGGAAGATAAAATTCCTGATTTCTATTTAATTTCAATATTAATAGTAATTGGCGGTGAAATATACAAAACTCTACAAGAAATATGCAACATACTAACAGTGAAAAATGATAGAATTGATAAAAAACCTAATGTATTTATCATTAGAAAATGTGGAAAAACATCATTATTTCTTTATAGATTTATTTCTATAATTAAATCTGAAAAGGCAGAAAGTGAAATTTCCGATTTATGGAAAAAGAAGATAAAAAATCTTACAATGACAAAAAAAGTAGATGAATGTTTTGAATTGTGTAAAACAATTTCTAAATACAAAGATCAAATTCATATAGTTAATTTATATAAAGAAGATTTAAAAACTGCTATTGAAGATGCCTATTTCAACAAATTAAATGATGATGATCAATTTGAATTGGCAATCCGCTGGGGAATTACTCATAGACAGTTTAAGGAAGATTTTGATCCTTACATTGAAAAAGAAAAATTTCAAAATTACCAAGAATTCTTTACAGATTCCTTAAAAAGTGACAATAAACGTGTCGTTGAAATAGTTCATAGTATTTTTCCAGATGTAACAAAGACTTTCTACCCTGATGAACTTTTTACACTTTCACTTAACAACGTTAAAGGTTTTAAATTCATTCAGAATTTAGAGAAAAAGCCAATTGTTGTCTTAGAAAAGTTAAATGGTGAAGGGAAATCGATTAAAGACTACAATTTGCGTCTTGAAGAGTTTAATAAGAAACAATCTGTGAAGGGGCTGAAAAACTCTTAAGCATTTTGAATAATGAAGCCTTTAATAAAAATAAAGAAGCTCAAGATCATAAAAAAAAGCTTAATAATTTCAAAGAAGAGTTTAAGAATGCCGTACTGAATTTATTTAATGAACATTTTGATAAGAATTCTTCAGTTTATAGCTCACTGGAAAATAAATTGTTAGATGGTGATGACATAACATTCATATTTGCTTGGTCGATTATTGCCAACAAGACAAAAGTCTCGGAATACTTTTGGCTGAAGAGTAACAATCCTTTAAAATTGGCTATATTTGCTTTTGGAATTTTAAAACGGGCTAGGAAAGAGGCAATCAAGGAATATGATACTTTTTTAGCTACATCCTTGTTAGAGAGGAAACAAGTTTGGAAAGACAAAGCCCTTAGATATTTAAATGATGCTTGTGAAAATGATAAAAACATTATTGACAAAAAAGTAAAGGAAGAAGCGAAGCAGAGACCAAATTCCATAGACTCTGCTAGAGCTGTAAGATTTAAAGAATATATTGCCAGTGCATTTGGCCAATGGTATTTGAATGAATTATGGCAAGGAAACTTGGGCAATGGAACCAATTTTTCACCAAGAGTAAAATTTTGGATAGCTCTCGTAAGTATGATATTTAATTAACTGTTCTAATTTTCTAATTTTACCATTCAATCAACAGATACTCCATCTTCTATGTTTATTCACATTCTCCTTCTATTATTTAATTGATCTTCAACCAAAAACTGATAAATCTTTACATGGTAGCGAAGTGGCTTTTTACTTTTTCCTTAGTCTTATTGTACTGATGGAAATAAGTCAGGTAACAAATTCATTCCCATAATTCACTGTAATGACAATTTCTGTCTTCCCCTCCCTCCCCTCTACCTCCCCCATATAAAATAGATAAAAGAGCTGAGTCTTCTACAATATTGGAAACATTTGACAGATGATATTTGGAATATTCTTGAATTGCTTATATTCATTTTCTGTTTACTATCAGTAATACTTATTTTTGTAATACCAAACAAGAACTTTGCAGTTGTAAGAAGCTTTTACGCCATTTCAATTTCGTTGTTTTATTTGAGAACTGCACTATTCTTATACAATTGGCAAGCATTTGGAATAAGGCTAATTATGATTTTTGAAATGATTAAAGATACAGGAGTAATGATTCCAATATTCTTAATATTTATATTGGCCTATGGAGTTGCCCTACAAGGACTTTTATATCCCAATTTTCCACTTGGACTTACCCTTTTCAAAAATATTGTATACGTGCCATATTGGCAAATATACGGAGAATTATTTCTTGAAGAAATTACGGGAAATGATGAAGAATCGTGTAATTCAACATCTATAAATGGTAGCAGCGATCGTTGTCCACAAAATTCAGCAGTAGCAGTAATACTGATGGCAATTTATCTATTTGGAGCTATTATTGTGTTGGTTAATTTGCTTATTGCTATGTTTGCAAGTACATATAATAGAATTGAAGCGAGATCTGAAATTATTTATCGTTATAAAAGATACGACTTCAATTATAGTTTTCACTTTTTTTTCCGCTTAGGAGTAAGTAGTTAACCGACCAATTAGAATTCTTTGTTCACTTTTTATGTTCAACATTCATTTCAGATTTTCAGGACTGCTATTGAAAAATTATGGTCCTGTTTTAAAAGGTGTTATAAAAGGTCTACTGCAAAAGTGGGGACTACAGTGTAGAGAACCGTTAACATTTTTGTCATCATTAGTAATTCTTTGAGAATGAATGCGTGAACGATTTAGCCTGTTGAAGAGAGTAATATCGCAATAGTGTAAAATGTTGATTTATCTAAATAGCTGATTATCACCTGTCAGAACATGTTCCTTTTAACAAAATATAATATATTTCTACTAGAAGAAACTGGTAATTATTGAATTTAGAAATCGTTCTCTTTTGGCTGAAACCTTAGACTTAATAGTTTCTGTCCCTATCACCTATGACAACTGTGTTCAATAAGTGACCATTTAATCAATATCCTCAAAGGTGAAGGTTATAAAAAAAAGCATATTCAGTTCAAACGTGACTACACAATCAGGAAATTTTCTCTATATAGTGTGGCGTAATTTGCAGTTTTTCCCATTTTTACAGTTATATAATTTTGAGATCAACATGACAGAAGAAACTAAAATAGTTCAGAAATATTGTCCTTTAAGTAAATTAACTGCTGATAATCTGAACAATTTATCAGAAGATTTCTCAAATATACCGCAAGAAAATATACAGTACAATGTAACAGAATTTTTAAATCTATTGCAGTTGAAGATTTGTAGTAAAAATGGATACAGCGAAAATTCACCTGGAGCTAGAGGATTACAAATAATTTTTGATCGCTTTAAATTTATTTATGATAAGTAAGTAGAAAGAATAAGAGAGAACAACAGCTCTCTTTCCCCTTCCTCCCGCTCTTCCCTCATCTCTCTACCATTATTCAATTACATTATGTAATAAAAAGAATTGTTTTCAATTATCTTACAGTAAAATGTCCGATAATGTTAGTAAATGGAAGCCAATTTGTAAGAAATTAATGATAATAATCCTAGCCGTTTACGAAGAGAATTGCGTATCATGCGGTAATATTCCTTTTCTAATGAACTTTTTCGAATTACAAAACTTTGGCGATTATCTACAAGTAATCAATAAATATAGTTTTTAATTAATAATTTAAATTAATAACAATTAAACGTCTCTTCTTATCAGAAAGAAATTAAAGAAAATGAGATAAAAAAGCTTTTAAAAGTTCTTTGTCAGGAGGACATTAAACTTTGGAAAGCGATCGAAATGTTCAATTATGGTGTGATACGTACGATTCTATAGCTAGAAGATTCTTTTATGAAATATCGTTAGTATTATTACGTAATAACGATTGTATTGCGTATAAATTCTACTCTTGTACATACAAAATGTAGGAAATCGAAGGATGCTATTACAAAATGTAGGCCTGAAATATTGAAAGGATTCTTTATATGGATTGGTAGGATGGCTGAAGATAAAACTACGCAACATTTATCGGCAAATATGATAGTATTATTTAGAGATATATCGGAGAATTCCCTACAGAACAAAGGTGTACATCTTCTCTTCGAAGTAAGATTTTTAAAATTGAACATTCAATAGAAATTTCATACGCCTATCCAATTACTTAAGAATTCGGACGGAAACTGTCTAAACAGCTTTGTAACGGAAGTGACAAAACTATTAACTCTTACAAAGTATCCTCCATCGAATAAAGTTCACCAAGCTATTCTATTCTTAATAGACCAATGCTACTTTCAATCTATAAAGTGAGTTAAAGCAATAAAGAATCGAAACGAATTTTTCAACGTAATCCTTTGTTTCATACAGAAATTCAACAAATTCAAGATTCTTTGCTAAACTCTATGAGTTATATTCGAAATTTGAATATTCATCAAATCGGAAAATTGATGAATTATTTGCGAATATAAGTGAATATTTTAATGATAAATTATCCTTCATAAGTATCATTAGATAGAGTAAAGATTTCTTCCTCTTTATCATAATTATCTTCAATGCAGTTGTC
>CAJFCJ010000005.1:160743-179862 GCA_904063045.1 Dimorphilus gyrociliatus
AATTGAAAATCCTTTCAAGGATATCTGCAAAGAATTCTTTGAAGATTGCGTAGAACGTTCGCAAATGGTTAATATTCAAGGGACGCTGATCTATTCTTAATGTCATTTAATTTAATGTACATGTACCAATGGGTAATAGCAGGGAAGCCAAAGAAGCATTTGAGCAATTGTACAGATATGTCAATTAATTAAGTTGGTTTAATATCAACAAACAACAATAATGAATTATTAGTAATTAATTAATTAATTAATTAATTTTAATTAGAAATAATATCGAAATCCCAAAAATAAAGACCTATTTAAACGGCATTGTGGAAAAGGCTTTTGATTTTAATAGCGTCGCTTATCAAGAGGCTTGTTCTCAATTTTTATACGAATTAGATGGAAGGTAAAACTAAGATAATATGTTTTTGTCATCTAATATACATTATCTATTATAGGATGACTTTAGAACCTTTCATAATATACTGAAAAAACTTCGAAGGAACGTTGAACGAAACGCGAATCTTTTCTATAGTCAAGATTCAATTGTTGGATGACTCAACTTCTCATTGAAAAGATGGATGCTTGTAATAGGTAACTTTTAAGTTATTTTAATTAACCATACCTTTCTATTACCATTTCTCTTCGTAGTAAAAATGAAAGGTTTAAGGAATTGACGGATAGTTACGGTAATTTATTCAACGCTTGTTACGGTCTTCCGTGGCTATTTGAATGGGATGCTGAAGTATTTTCAAAACACCAGTTACAAGCGATTATCAAAGGAGAACGTTACCTGGACAAATTCTAGAAAGTTCTATGAAAAACATTTATCTAAAGTAAATTTTATGGCAATTTCAATACTCTTGTAAAAACTAAATAGATTTTCATTTCTCTCATTTAGAATAGAAATTTACACGAATTCATTAAACCGATTGTTGGTTCATTAAATAAGATTAAAAAGCAGGAAACTGATGAAACTTTACAGGTAATATACAATCAATTCTTACATTTTGATTTATTCCTATTATGTTTAGAAATTGGCGGCAGAAATTTTAGCCAAATTACCAGAAAATATGGTACTTTTAAGTGATGATGGAGGCAACGATACAATTACAGAATTTCTAAATACTAAGAATATTGATTTATTAGGTAAATATATTCTATATTTGAAGTGAAAGATAAAGTAAAAAATTGATGATTTTCCGTCTTAAGAAACGATTGCGAAAATTTATCCAAGTTGCAGTGATATTATTCATGAGAATCTAGAGTTTTTCATTGAAGTAACCGAAGAGAATACCGAACATTATACATATAGTATGTTACATTTATTGAAAAAAGTAGCCGAACAAGATCCAAGGGAGATTAACTCATCAGTTTTTGATTATTTAATAAATTCTCTTAGAATATCTTATGGAACGACGGCTTGTCTAGCTCTTCAGAAGTTGGCTATATCAAAATTCGATTTATTCAATGGCTACCATGACAAAATTGAACAGATTGTTAAATCTTATAAGAACGGTGTATTTTATTTACAACTATTGGCTGATTTAAGTCAAACAGCGGCATTAGGGGAAAAGTACGCTAAAGTTATTTGGGAAATGTTCAAGACGGGAGGTCAAGACTATAGAGCCAATTGTTTATCAGCCCTTCGTAATGTTGCCGTTAGACAAAGGGAGGCTGTTGAACGTTATAAACATGACATTGAACAATTAAAAACCGACCTAAGTATTAAAGATTGGGTCATGCTCGTTCTAGATGTTTTGGAAGGTAGATCCTTAGAAAAAGTTTCAAATGACCTCATTGAACAAAGGGAAGATATTGATAACTTGAACGTTAGAGTTACTAATAACGAAGGAAAGATTGAATATCTCGATAACGAAGTTAAAGACACTAAAGCCGAGATTAAGGTTGTTAAACTAGACGTTCAAGAAACGAAAGAGCGTCTCAGTCAAATGGAATATACAATGAAAGGACTCGACGAAAGAGTTGAACAACTCGGCTATATGACTCTTTCCCACGCTCCAGCTTGGTCTCGTCACGTTTCGGACCTAATGAATAATCAAGCTGATAACGATTGGAGATTACTCGCAATGAAACTTAATTATACAAATGATGATATTCGTAATTGGGCTACTCAGCCAGATCCATGCCTCTCGCTATTGGACGAATGGTTTGCCACCCACAAAACAAGGGAAGCCACTTTCGCTATATTAAATAATCTTAAAGATATGAATAGATTAGACGCCGTTGAAGTAGTTGAAAATGCCCTTGCCGCCGTAAAAGATGTTGTTACTGAGGAAACGGATGAAGTATTTGAAAAGCCCGAAATATTTCTCAGCTATCAATGGGGACATCAACAAGAGGTGAAATTATTAAAGAAACACCTGGAAATGGCAGGATTTAAAGCGTGGATGGATATTGGTCAAATGGGTGGTGGAGATAAACTATACGCAAAAATAGACGATGGTGTTCGATCGGCAAAAGTCATCATTAATTGTGTCAGCGAAAAATACGCTCAATCGGCAAATTGTTGTAGAGAAGTTAATCTATCAACTAATCTTGGTAAACCAATGATCCCTTTACTTATGGAACAGCTTTCCTGGCCTCCTCCAGGACCAATGGGTCCTATAATGTCTGAATATCTCTATATCAAATTTTTCAAATCCAACGACGTTGAAAAGGATAATAAAGTATTTTGGATGTCGGCAAAGTTTCAAGAACTACTTATGCAATTGAGATACTACGCAGCTCCCGACGTTGAACTCATTAAGAAGGATTCTCTCTATTACGGTTGGATGACTCCACCGGAAGAAGTGATTGTAATTCCCGATAGAAAGCAGAAAGTTGGAAATAATAATTCTAAGAAAGAAGAGAAAACCGTAGAAAACGAAAAAAGTCCCGACGTTTTCATATCTTATCAATGGGATAAACAAGAACAAATTAAACGTCTTTATAAGAAACTTACCGAAATGGGATATCATTGTTGGTTGGATATTATGCAAATGGGAGGAGGTGATTCGCTATTTGATAAAATTGATAAAGGGATAAGAGGCGCTAAAATTGTCGTATCGTGTGTAACTAAAAAGTACGCTTTGAGCGTCAATTGTAAAAGAGAAGTTTCCCTATCATCCGCCTTGAACAAACCGATTATACCTCTTCTATTAGAAAATATGTCTTGGCCACCGGAAGGTCAAATGTCAATGATATTTACTCAACTGTTGTACATAGGATTTCATAAAAAAGAAAATTCAAGTTTGTGGCAAGGAGATGAATTTGATCAATTAACGTCTAAGATTGATACAAACATTACTCCGTCCAACGATATTAACGATGAAGACGAGCTTGATAATTCTCAGGAAACTAAACAAACTGTTGTGGAAGCAGCGAAAACGGGTAGTTTAAAGGAAAGTAGTGAAAAGAGGAAAGAAGTTAAAAATAAAATGAACGAAAAGAAGAAGGACGAAGAAGTTGAGAAGAGAAATGCCGAGAGAGAGAGAGAAGAGAAGAGAAATGCCGAAAGACAAAGAGAAGAGAAGAGAAATGAAGAAAATAAAATGAACAACGAAAGAAAGGTTGCAAAAAAGGAGAATGAATCATCAACAAGAAGAGAAGTGGATAATCCACCTCCGAAGAAATCTTCAACTTGTACTATATTATAAATTGAAAGTATAAAACATGACAAAACGTAACTTTCGAGCTTAAAGTTAAAAATGAACGATCTCAGCGATTGTTTAATACGATTTCTATATGTTTCTCTAACCTTATTAAAGACTTTCCTATCCGTTTTGAATATATTAAAAACGTGGCTTAAACGTTGAGTGGGAGTTGGGGGAATTGAAAGAGAGTTTAATGATTGATTAATTCTTTCATAAATTGCTATTGCAGTACCAAATGTTTGGTTGTCATATTTTCTAAATAGACGTAATAAGAACATTAAAAGTATACTCAATTAATTAAAATAGGTTTATATGATTGTCATAAATACATAAAAGATATAAGTACTAATATTTATTCCCCTTATACTACAATTTAGATGTTAAAATATCAAGATAATGCAGATAAAATTGATGAACTATCGCTTGCTTAAAACTTGTATTTATTCCTAGCGAGAGAGAGAGAGAGAGAGAGAGAGAGAGAGACATACAACATCCAACACCGTAAATCAGCAAATGATACAAAACAGGGAAAAGGTAGGGGGAGGGTCGGATAAATTCTAAAATGAACATTTTAAACTATGCCAAAATGCTGAGGGAAGATTGATATCTGGAATTCTTTCAGTTTACTTCATTATTCATCTTTACAAAGAATATGGATCCTACGTTATCTATAGGATCTTTAACTGATTTTTGCAAGTAACAGATATCATTGGTTATGGTAAAAGCCGCACAGGTAACAGACTTTTTACATTCGTCGAAACACTGTTGAAAATCATCATTTTCAACCGTAATCCTTTTCAACTCTTCGCCTCGATTTGCTTCAAAGTTTCTCTTTTCAAAATCTTTATGATCGAAGAATGCTGTAAGGGAATAATTGTTTTTGTATATTTAACGAGAAGAAAACTGGTAAAGAGTGGACCTTTTTTATCTTTAATATAGAAAACGTTGTGGGGTCGGGAAGTAAACTCTTCGTAAGATTTAATCTTATCTTTCAACCAGCACATTTTCCTTACAGTATTGAATGAGAATGAAACGCAATTGGATAGAGTATTGCAGGTATTTACGCAACGATCTAGAAGGGTATTGTTAATAGTTTTAATATCATCACCAGCCGAGCATAGTTGATCGACAGCAAAGTAATTTTTAGCAATAACTGAAATATAATTGAATTAATAGAAGAAACAATTGACAATATTTTTATATAATTACTATTTTCGTGTCTGATGAAAAGACTTATGTCATTGTTTGGTTGTTGTAGTGATTTATCAAGACTATCATGTAAGTAGCACCTTTGCGTCTTTTCGTCAAACGTAATTGCCTTTGACATATACGACCTTTGAGCGTAGACCATACAAGCGTTAAGGTTTGAAACTCTATAAACTGCAATATGCTTAGTGATTTCCGTCTTTGGAACTTTTGTAAATCCAAAATATTCATCGTCAGCTAAAGTTAGAAAAGGTAAGTAGTTTAATTATAAAATATAGATATGTAAATATTTTCCATGATTACATTTGGCGTATTGAAATATTCCAATTATTACAAAAATACCAAGTTTAATGAAAAGTTCCATATTCAATATTGTTGAAATTTGAATAGTTTTTAAAAAGTGAGATTTCTTAGTTATGCATTTTATGTTTGCATTATATATATATATACATTTTGAACGTTCAAAAAACTATTAAACAGCCGCTTTTTAACTAGCAAATAAACTTTTTTCTTTGTTTTCCCTCTGCGAATTTATTATACGATTATTACTTTTGTATTTTATTCATTTATTACCTTTTTCAAAAATTTATTCTCATTTTTTGCAGTCGAAATTAAAACTTGAAACTAAAAGTTTCTCTGCAAAGGGTAAAACAATGTTATTGTTGTTCTTGAATAAAATTCCCATGTAAGTTAATGAATCGGGGTGTTTTTTGACATAAAACGTCTTCTTCTAGGCTCAAGACAAACGAAAAGTAAAAATTTATTGAAAAAACGTATACATTTAACAGATCAATTATAATTTTATAAATAATTAAAGGAAGATTATAGGACTACATACTTTTCGACGCGCAATATGACTAATATGAATAAAATAGAAGTATTCTATAGAAAAACATATTTATTTGTGGTTATATTTTTAAATATCATTTGACTGTGAATTGCTGACTAAATAATTCAATTCAAAACTTTATGAATATATATATGTTGTATGGTGTGGAATATTACACCGAAACGTTAATATTCATGGCAGTTTTTATATATATATAGTCGAATAGTTGACAGAATGGAAAGAAAATGTATAAATTAAAAGTATAAAAATGTGGATATTCTACTTTAGCAATGTAATGAATTGGAAGGTATCGTTAAAGTATCATTCTAACCTTCTCCCACTTTTAAATTTACTTCTATTTACTGTATTCATTTTACGATATAAGTGATATTTCTAACATTTCTTTCTCTCTATCTTTCTGTCTCTGTCTCTCTCTGTCCCATCGAATATCTTGCTGAAAAATATAAAAATTGAATTACTTTTAAAGAGTTTTTGCTTTTGATTGAAATTGTTACCATGACTGATATTATAAGATTTTACAACAGTTATCATTATCACATGACTCTAAAAACTAGAAAAAGATTAATTTTCTTCTCAGTTCAAGCAAAAAATATATATGGATAGAGAGGGTTGGCAGACATTTTGTATTGTCGGCGAGTAGCCATTTTGATATCAACTTCCGTAAAGGTTGAAAAAACTTAAAAATAATTACTTTAATTAATTATTTTAATTAGTTTATTATTTTTTTTATTATGTTACGAAAAAAATATTTCGATAAATTTATCAGGGTTCGTGGTTTTTCTTATTGCGCACGCGCATTTATACATTGAACCCTGTGAAGAAATGCCTCATCTCTTTTCTGACCAACATGTTAATGAATTAAAAGACTTATTCGAAATAAAAATTTCAGAAGGTTTAAAGTTGGAAAGATGTTTGTCTAAGGATGCAGTTTATCTTGATACTTTAAGAATAAGAAATGACTTTGAGCAGCATTTTTATGAAAAGACAATTGAACGTTTCAATAAAATTCAACAGCTAAGGGAACAAACCTTCGGAAAATGTGGAAAAATATTTTTACAATGTTCTATTGAAAGACACAGCACGAAATGTCTATTTCGCTTGTTCGGGTGTTGTACAAATTTGGGTGAGAATCATAGAACAAGTTACCTCATCGAGGTTGAGGTTAAAGAACCAAAACAAATAACGTACGAGTACTTGATGAGCCTGCTCGATAGGGAAAACATCACTCTCAACGTAGTAGGTATCTCTACGTTTGGCGATAGAGATTTGGATTTTGATACTCATCACTTTCCAAAGGTTGATGTAATTGTCCCTCTTAGTTGCTGCTTAATGAGGGACATTGATAAAAACCCGTTTGGAAATGTTTTAGAAACACTCTACGTATATGCAAAGAGGGAATTAAACATACCCGAACCACAGCCCTCTCCAGGACATCGATACTACATTCAGGAATTGGGTAACTATCTGACACAAATTCTGGCTAGCATTGATTCAGTCACTACTACACTAATCAAAAAATATATGGGTCTGATTGAGATCTTGATAAGCATATCACACGTCTATACTGAAGCCTATAGACAAAATAAGTTGGGATATTTTGTGGAGAATATACCAAATATCCGTCAACAATTGACAACGCAAAACGGGTATTTTGAGGAGACACTGCAATTTTTGTCTGATGAAAACTGGGGGATGTACGAAGAATTATGCAGAACATATCCATGGTTGCCATTTCGACCTCCGTACATGAATAGAGATCGAGCAATAAATCTAATGTCGTTCAACAGTCCGGAAGAGTTCAAATTAACCGAACAGTATTTTTTCTCAGATCTCTCGGCCAACGAACAATAATAAAATGTTCTTGAGAGCCAACTGAGATATACACTTGACAAGTTCTCTTCTGAATAGTTAAATCCTTACGTTTATCCATACTTTTGATAATAAAAAGATAATATAAATTAGCTTGTAGTCTGCTTAATTACTCATTCAAGACTTAGCAAACATAACATAACGATTGTTTAGGTTAATTAGATTGAAATCTTCCTAAAACATAAACCTGACAAAGTAAACGGCCCCCACTTTTGATTTGTCCAGCATCTCATCTTCCTTTTCGTCCATTGCTAATTCTTTCCCCTTCTTCGGCTCAGGAAGGAATTCAGGTTATGTGTTGCCACTTATCCTTGGAAGTGTATTGCTTTTTTTTCATCAGAAAACGAAGAAGCAGATATCCCAAACATGTACTCCGAGCACACGTGAGGGATCAGAAAGTTACGTAGTAAGGAGTAGTTTCAGAAGCTCAAGTACGCGAAGCATATCCTCTGGAAAGAGGAAGAGGAACAAAAATGACTAGGTGGAAGTGTGAATGGTGAAGAAGAAGAAAGACAGATGCCACTATCGAAAAGGGACAAGACTCCACAAAGACAACGTGCGAGTACTGCACAGAATATGAGTACATTTAATAGTATGGCAAATATTCAAGACATTCAAATCCATGGCAAGGGAGAATGAAAAAATTGAATGGAGCTTCATGACACCAAAGACCCTCATCAGGGAAAAATATGAGAGGTTGCCATAAAGGCAGCCAAGAACCAAGCAAAGCCAACATCCACAACCATTGGTCCCATCAAAAGTGTCCGACGATGCTCACATTGGTGGAAAAGGTGATAAACTGTAAACCACTACAATAGCCTCCTGGATGACCTCAATCAGGTGTTGGTAACACCCAATCCATAAGCAGATGTCAAAAAGAAATACAGTGGAACGAGGGAAAAAAGGATTGAACTGGAGGGAGAGGCGGTGGAATGAGATAGAAAGACAATGGTGCAAGATATAAATTTATAGTTGGTGAGCCGGCAAAGGAAAACTGAAGGAGGAAGAAAGCTACAGATTGGAGACAAAGTACTCATATCAGATAAAATGAAGGCAAGACAAAGATGAGTGAGTGGCTTTAATTAAGTTAGAGAAGTAAAAAGCTATTCATACTGTATACTGTATTGCTGTAAGTATTAGTAGTATTATAAGTATTAGTATATAGTGCCGTATATCAAGTTTGCGAAAATGTGGATATGTCATAGAGGTATTTCAGGGTTAACCCTTTCTTCTCACATTAGGGTTCATGTAATTAATTTTCTCAGTGGAATACTTGAAGAGCAACGCTCATGAATGGCAAATATGAAACGAGAGAGATGTTGATGGCCGAACTAAGCCACGAAGTGGCAAATAGACAAAGGCTGTAATGGAGAGGAGTTACGACCTGGCGGACAGAAAATCACCTACGACCCTGATAATGTTCGAAGGGGAGATGGATATGTTTGACAGCTGCTTGGTAAGACATGAAAGTATCCTATCGCACTACAGTGGAGTGAACGATGGGGAAAAGTTCGAATTATTGTATGCTCAATTGGGTAACAACATAAAAAAAGAGGTAAAAAGATTTCGACATTCCCCAAAGGACGGCTACAAAAGCGCAATGAGATTCTTAAGAACATTGGGAACTTAAGTTGAAGTGTACAGATGTGCGAAGTGGTGGACCAGAAAGAGTAGTAGGCTAACAACACGAAAGAAGAAGGGAACGTTGCTCAGAGGAGAGAGATCTGGAATGCTACTCCTTCGACAAGCCTCACCCTAACCCTTTTAATTTAATTAGGCCGTTGGTATAGGGTTAGAATGATTAATGATTATTTCTCGTGAATAAAAAACTAACAAAACTAACCGTTCTACCGTATTACATTATTAGTAGTCATACGACCAAAATATAGATCTCTCAACTGGTTTTTCTAACCCTAACACTAACCCTAACCCTAACTCGAAGATCTAACCCTGTTTTAGAATTATCAGATTGCTTAAACGGAATTTTCCGCTCAATTCTTTTACGTAAAAAAAACTTTTCTGACTGCGTAGTAATTTTACGAAAGATTAGTGTATGGTATAAATGCACCCAGTTTTCTCCTCTCATTTCTCCTCTCTCACTAATGATTAATGATTATTTCTCGTGAATAAAAAACTAACAAAACTAACCGTGCTACCGTATTACATTATTAGTAGTCATACGACCAAAATATAGATCTCTCAACTGGTTTTTCTAACCCTAACACTAACCCTAACCCTAACCCTAACTCGAAGATCTAACCCTGTTTTAGAATTATCAGATTGCTTAAACGGAATTTTCCGCTCAATTCTTTTACGTAAAAAAAACTTTTCTGACTGCGTAGTAATTTTACGAAAGATTAGTGTATGGTATAAATGCACCCAGTTTTCTCCTCTCATTCCAAAACCGGAATGTCCGACCGATTTACCTTCACATTAGAAACTTTACTTTGTTCTAAAATTGCTTCACCTTTAAGCCTGGAAAAATGTTTATCTGAAGATGGAGTTTACCTTGATACTTTGCAAGCAAGAAAAGACTTTAAAGAGCACTTTTATGAAAAGTCAATTGGGTGCTATCACCGAATTCGAAGGCTAAGGATGGAAAATTTAGGAAAATGTGGAAAAGTATTTCTACAATGCTCTATTGAAAGACACTTAACAAATTGTCTATTTCGCTTGTTCGGGTATTGTACTCATCGGAATTCCAGAAAATGTTACCTTATTGAGACAAAGATTTTAAAGCCGAAAGAAATAACGTACAATTATTTAATGAAACTACTCGATAGAGAAAACATCACTCTTAACGTAGTTGGTATCTCTACATTTGGTGATGAAAAATTAGGTTTTGATACTCACCACTTTCCAAAGATTGACCTAATTGTTTCTCTTAGTTGTTGTCTAGTGGAGGACATTAATAACAACAATTTTGCAAATGTTCTAAAGAAGCTATACGTATGTGGAAAGAGGGAATTAAACATACGTGAACCACAGCTCTCTAGAGGACTTGTATTCTGTATTCCAGAATTGGGCGACTATCTAATAAAAATAAGATATAGTAACGATCCAAAGCTTGCTGCCATGATTGAAAACTACTTGGGTGTCATTAACATACTGATTTACATATCATGTGTCTATACTCAAGCCTGTAGACATAATAAGTTGGGATATTTCGTGGAGAATATTCCAAATATCCGTCAACTAATGAAAACGCAAAAAGGACATTTTGAGGAGACGCTGCAATTTTTGTCTGATGAAAACTGGAGGATGTATGTAGAACTATGCAGAACATATCCATGGTTGCCATTTCGACCTCCATACATGAATAGATATCGAGCAAGAAGTCTCCTGTCATTCAACAACCCGGAAGAGGTTGAATTGACGGAACATTACTTCTTCAAAGATATTCCGACCGATACAGTTGACTAATTTTCTTCTTAACAGTTAAATTTTTTACGTTAATGCTAAATTCTTCATAATGATGAAATTATGCAAATTTATCCAATTACTTGAACAAGTTTCAATTAAAATTAGTTTGAAATTCGTCTAATTACTCATTCAAGATTTATGAAAGATGGCATAATAATCGTTAAAGTTAATACATTGGAATCTTCCTAAAACTTAAGCCTAGCGACTGCATGATTTGAACATGAAAATGTCCGTGGAATTAAGACACACCCTCTATTCTATTATTGCATAGCTATTGTTAAGTTTTTTTTTATATCTATCCGGCTAGCTCGTATTAGGTGACACATATTTACGTAATATTCAAGCTGAAATATTCTTCGATATTCTAAATTGTAGACGAGCGATTTAAGAATGTATTTTCCTTAATTGATCGTATGATATATAGCAATTTTAATTGGTGGTATTTGCGGAGAAGATAAGAGTAAAGCTTATACTCTCAAACTGTTTAGTGAGTATTATTTTCAACTCTTTCTTTTTGCCTTTTTTGTTCTACGAGTATTTATGACTGAGGACATTTTTAAAGCTAAATCTTTACTTGTTTCGCGTAGCTAAAAATCATTTAGCAAACTTGCATTCCTTTTATTCAATAAAGACGTTAACATCATTATAGCTATTGATACAATAGATTATCTCATTACATACCAATTGCCACTTTCAGTTGACTTGAAAGCTGATAAGGCTTGTCCTGTTCCCTCTACTGTTTTCAATGTTAATGATTAGAATTATGATAAAATGAAGAGTAGCCTAATAATAAAAAGAAACTGCAAAATTGCTGCTCCACGGTATAATAAACAAGAAATCAGAATCAAAGTTTTTTGACTTTTCCTTCATAGAATTTGTTTCTAAAAATCTAGATGAACGTACTAACCTAATTCCCTATTTCTCATATCAGCAGTAATTAACTTGGAGGGTTGGATGGTATTTATTAAATGAACGGCTCTATTCATTATTTTATTATTTTCAATAATCCTTTGTTCACCTGCAATTCATTTATTAATAGGTCAAATTCAATAATCAATAAATATGATTAGTCATAAATACGTACCATCGATAAACACAATGTGATCTCCTTTCGGCTGTAAAACTTGTTTTACGTGCCTCCAACTGCCACCGGCGTTTCCGTTTCTTAATCTCGGTGGTCCTATTTCTGGATAAGTTGGTGAAATATTTAATTTATTCCATTGTAAACTCGATTTGTGAGCATCGTCGTAACCGCCAGATTTGAAATAATGAAGATGCGTTGCTCCGTCTTTTGTATTCTATTCATTTGTTAATTATAAATTATACTGCTCTATTAGAATGTATTATTCAAATAGTTATATACTTACAACAACGGGATTGCCCAATGGATGGGTACCATTTGAACTCTTTTTCGAATACCGAAATTCGGTCATAGGCCTTCTAACTTGGTCGTCACTTTCGAAATTTGTTGCTCTGGATAACGTACCATCACATCCTATTCGTCGTCTTGCTCCAAGATTTCTATACCTTCCTTTTCTAGCTTCATCGTAGAGATTAATAGGATCGTGTGGAACGAAGTCATTCCACCTCGTCATCCAAGTGTAGGTAGTTCTGTTGTAATAGAAAAAAGAGCCAAATAACCTAAGGGAATAGCTGATCACGTGACGAACTACCTGGATCTAGCATTGTCCTTTCTCGGATGATACACATTCTTCTGAAAGTCTAGAGACATTACTGATTTTAGTAAATAAAAACTAAAGGTACGTTCAGTGTCTATTAGCAACTCGTCCTCAGCAATTGCAGGCTTTGATAAATCAATACTTTGGCCAAACGGCATACAAAGAAATAAATACAACAAGCGCTTTCAATAAACACTTCGGATTTTGCTATCTCAAAGTCATCAAATAATCATGTTCAATTTCCATTTGAACAGCAATCCAAAGTATTCAGGCCCGGTAATTCTTTAAAGAAAATCATATGACGAATATTGTTGGCTTAAGATCCTTCGCAAAAGAGAGCCAAGAGTCTTACTCTCCTGAATATACGGGTAACTATAATCTATGTTTATATTATTATCTATAGGAAAATATTTCACACTTCATTAGCTCTTTTCAGACATAAATTGTATCGTAGTTACACTCAAGGGATTTATATAAATGTCTATCTATTAATATATTTGACAATTGTTCATCAAACTAAATTCTATAAATTATATGTCAATGTATTTATTTTCTAGAACAAAGTCCAAGGGATTTCCTCTGCAGAGAAGTTTCAAAATATGGACTTGACATATTGAATACTCCGATTTGTATAGCCAAACTGCAGCACTTGAACACAACACAGGAAGATTTTATTCAAGAATTTGATCAGGATGCTGTAGTATTTCGCAATGAATATAAAGCAAAGACTAACAAACTCTTGAATCAGTCTTCTTCAGTATTCCTTATATGTACCATACAAACCATTGGAGAACGGAATTTGCTGCTGATTTATGTCACTATTCCTCGATGCCAAACAAGCATACAGCGTCTCTTTGATGTTCGACTTCTAAGAAGCAGCGATAATATAACTCAAGTGGTTCAAGGAAGCATACATCCAATATACAAAAAAGTTATTGGCTATACAGTTCTCGGGAATAAACATTTCAAAATCAATCATCGCTTGCTGTACGTTGATATCAAAATGAAACTGGAATATAATTTTTACGTTGATATTATTAATATTCCCAGCCTCCGTCTATATGACTTAAATACACATTTAGAGAAAAAATGGGACATAAGTGAACCTAAATATTTTAAAGGGGATAAGCTGTTTATAAACACATTCGCCGATCATATCAATGAAGCTCAAAAGTATAATGACGAATTCTTGAGAAACTGGAAGAATGAAAACAGATCAACATTAAGAGTTATAGAGAAAGTATCAGAAGTATACTCCAGAATTTTAGACAGCAATCAACTGCAATATTTTATTGAAAATATTGATAATATACGGTCGAAATTCCCGAATAAAATGTTTGAGATGTGCTATTCAGTATTAGAGGAAGATTTTAGCACTTTAGCGGAGTTGTGTGACAAGAACCCTAGGATTCCGTTTGGGGTTCGGCTAATGCCTCTATGTAATGTTGAACACTTGTTCTCATCGCAGATGATTGAAGGAGATAGGGAATTATTAACCTTCATAAAGTTTAAATATGGAGCATAATGCTGTATATCAAGGGCATTGAACAAAGTGTGTTGTTATGTCTCGACTCCGCCCTCTTACTTGCCAGTCCAAAGAAAAAAAAGACTTATTAATATTTCTCTCCTAAGAGTGGGCTCCATTTCACTTCACATTAACAACTGTACTTTCCTTCCGTAGAGTTGTCGATAAGTACTGTACACGACAAAATTATAGGATTGAGGAGGTTGTATGCATACCCTTTGCCTTTTTTATTGCATTTAGCCTTCTTTCAAATAAAAGAACTTGAAAATGTTGTTTTCTTTTTATTAATAAAATTAAAAATATAATAAATTTGAAAAGTTGAACTAAGAACTAACATCTAAGACTTTGCAGATTTATAGAAATCTTTATCTGATATCTCTTCAAATTTTTTGTATTTTCTAAGACAAGATCAGCTTCTCTTTTTAACTCGTCTAAAAGATTCTAAAATGATTTTGCTGTTTCCAGCACTTACATTTAACCTGTTTTGAAATCCTTCCACACCATTGTAGGCTCTTATGGCAACATCAAAAACAGACCATAATGAGCATGGCTATATTCTGTTTTAATTGCTTGGCCATTGCAAAAATTAACACTATTTCATTTTGATGTAATAAGTCACATTGGAGGAAGCCATCGGCAATAAAAGAATGATTATGTATAAACGCCAAAGATTCTGCTTCTTTTGGTCGATTTTTCCCTCTGCAATAATTAACAACCTGCTTTCAAATTGTAATTTTTGGAAAATTTGAACTTTATTCACATTGAAACTTGTTCAAGTAATTAAAAAGACAAAGAACTATTACGATGTAATCTATAGTTCATATACAGTATATACTGATTATATTAGTATATTGATAAGTATGATTAATAATAATTCAAATGTCATATTTTTTAATTTTCGACTAGTAACTTTCACAAAAAGGCAACATGATTCAAATGCTGTTAAGGTTGAGTTCATTGTTCAGTGTTGGCTGTTGCCAAGAACCTTGTTGAAGATCAGTTCTTCTACGATAACAAAACGATATAATTTACTGTATGTAACCGTATCAAACGGTTGCTGTATTCTAATTGACTACTAATTGGTATCGATATAATCACGTGTGGATACACTTGATTACGTAACTACGAGATTGCATCTCGCGGTGAACGATTTCGAGATTTAACACTTTGTATACATAAATATATATATATATTGCCCCCAACCGTAATACTACATTTAACTCTGGAGATCTTGGAAGTTCTCCAACAAACCTAATAACGGGATGACAAAATAAAAAAGAACACAGTAGGTAAAACGCGATTCTAAAACAGTATACAAAGTACTGAACAAAACAAATTTGATTAATTATAAAATACTTCCAAATTAACAAGTTTCAGTGTTTTTTTTGCTGGCAAGTAAAAGGGCGGAGCCGAGGCACAACAACACACTGTGTATGTAAGGATTCAGCTATTCAGAAGAGAACTTGTCAAGTGTATATCTCAGTTGGCTCTCAAGAACATTTTATTATTGTTCGTTGGCCGAGAGATCTGAGAAAAAATACTGTTCGGTTAATTTGAACTCTTCCGGACTGTTGAACGACATTAGATTTATTGCTCGATCTCTATTCATGTACGGAGGTCGAAATGGCAACCATGGATATGTTCTGCATAATTCTTCGTACATCCCCCAGTTTTCATCAGACAAAAATTGCAGTGTCTCCTCAAAATACCCGTTTTGCGTTGTCAATTGTTGACGGATATTTGGTATATTCTCCACAAAATATCCCAACTTATTTTGTCTATAGGCTTCAGTATAGACGTGTGATATGTTTATCAAGATCTCAATCAGACCCATATATTTTTTGATTAGTGCAGTAATGACTGAATCAATACTATCCCGAATTTGTATCAGATAGTTACCCAATTCCTGAATGTAGTATCGATGTCCTGGAGAGAGCTGTGGTTCGGGTATGTTTAATTCCCTCTTTGCATATATGTAGAGTGTTTCTAAAGAATTTCCAAATGTGTTTTTATCAATGTCCCTCATTAAACAGCAACTAAGAGGGACAATTAGATCAACCTTTGGAAAGTGACGAGTATCAAAATCCAAATCTCTATCGCCAAATGTAGAGATACCTACTACATTGAGAGTGATGTTTTCCCTATCGAGCAGGCTCATCAAGTACTCGAACGTTATTTGTTTTTGTTCTTTAACCTCAACCTCGATGAGGTAACTTGTTCTATGATTCTCACCCAAATTTGTACAACACCCGAACAAGCGAAATAGACATTTCGTGCTGTGTCTTTCAATAGAACATTGTAAAAATATTTTTCCACATTTTCCGAAGGTTTGTTCCCTTAGCTGTTGAATTTTATTGAACGTTCAATTGTCTTTTCATAAAAATGCCGCTCAAAGTCATTTCTTATTCTTAAAGTATCAAGATAAACTGCATCCTTAGACAAACATCTTTCCAACTTTAAACCTTTCGAAATTTTTATTTCGAACAAGGCTTTTAATACATTAACATGTAGGTCAGAAAAGAGATGAGACATTTCTTCGCAGGGTTTAATATATGCATATATAAATGCGCGTGCGCAATAAGAAAAACCACGAACCCTGATAAATTTATCGAAATATTTTTTCGTAACATAATAAAAAAAATAATAAACTAATTAAAATAATTAATTAAAGTAATTATTTTTAAGTTTTTTCAACCTTTACGCAAGTTGATATCAAAATGGCTACTCGCCGACAATACAAAATGTCTGCCAACCCTCTCTATCCATATATATTTTTTGCTTGAACTGAGAAGAAAATTAATCTTTTTCTAGTTTTTAGAGTCATGTGATAATGATAACTGTTGTAAAATCTTATAATATCAGTCATGGTAACAATTTCAATCAAAAGCAAAAACTCTTTAAAAGTAATTCAATTTTTATATTTTTCAGCAAGATATTCGATGGGACAGAGAGAGACAGAGACAGAAAGATAGAGAGAAAGAAATGTTAGAAATATCACTTATATCGTAAAATGAATACAGTAAATAGAAGTAAATTTAAAAGTGGGAGAAGGTTAGAATGATACTTTAACGATACCTTCCAATTCATTACATTGCTAAAGTAGAATATCCACATTTTTATACTTTTAATTTATACATTTTCTTTCCATTCTGTCAACTATTCGACTATATATATATAAAAACTGCCATGAATATTAACGTTTCGGTGTAATATTCCACACCATACAACATATATGTATTCATAAAGTTTTGAATTGAATTATTTAGTCAGCAATTCACAGTCAAATGATATTTAAAAATATAACCACAAATAAATATGTTTTTCTATAGAATACTTCTATTTTATTCATATTAGTCATATTGCGCGTCGAAAAGTATGTAGTCCTATAATCTTCCTTTAATTATTTATAAAATTATAATTGATCTGTTAAATGTATACGTTTTTTCAATAAATTTTTACTTTTCGTTTGTCTTGAGCCTAGAAGAAGACGTTTTATGTCAAAAAACACCCCGATTCATTAACTTACATGGGAATTTTATTCAAGAACAACAATAACATTGTTTTACCCTTTGCAGAGAAACTTTTAGTTTCAAGTTTTAATTTCGACTGCAAGAAATGAGAATAAATTTTGAAAAAGGTAATAAATGAATAAAATACAAAAGTAATGCTTACGTAATCTATATTTTTAGAAACAAATTCTATGAAGGAAAAGTCGAAAAACTTTGATTCTGCTTTATAATTCTGAATTCTGAATAAAAGGAAAGCAGGTGGCCTTATGATTATTAGCTACGCAAAACAAGTAAAGATAAACGTTAAAAATGTCTACAATCATAAATACTCGTAGAATAAAAGATAAGTAACCCTAACCCTAACCCTAACCCTAACCCTTAGTTGAAAAAAAACTCACTAAATAGTTTGAGAGTGTAATATTCCTCTAATGTTCTGTAAAAATTCTACAATTTAAAATTATTGATTATCATAACATCAGTTTAGAAAAATGTTCTGTACAAGCCAGGTTTTGTATGCCACAGCTGCTAATAGCGGTGAATATGCAAAAAAATTATGTGCTTTCTGCATATTGTGGTAGCTTTAGCTCCATTGATAGTCTCCATTGGATAAGGATATCTTGTGATTTCATTCATCGATGGTCCTTTCCGGTATACTTTATAAAATAAGATATAATAATTAAAGAAATACTTTTACTTGTAACCATTTGAAATATAACATTATCTATAAAGAAATATTAATGATTGTCATTGGCACTAACTTTATTTTGTCTCTTACCATCTTCTTTCTTTAAAGTTCCTCTAATTCTTATTATAGAAATTGGTAGCACATTTATAGTTATCTTTTGAACCCTTAGAAATCTTCCAGTGCAACTGCAAATCTTACAAAAGAAATTTCCAGAATTCTTTGCAGTCTGCTGATAGATGAGTGATCTTTGTTGAAAACATAATTGTCCTCCGATTAGCAACTTAGTTTCTGTATAAACTTCAAACATGTCAAGATTACCTGTAAAAATATGATTACTTATATGTTATTGATTTTAATAGGCAATCAAAGATTATAGTCTTTACTTGCGCTATCTCCATTAATTACGCAAACTTTCTGTGTATAGTCCTTGAAAGTCAACAGCCCACCAAGGACGTTCCGAGCAACCAGCTATGGACTTTGCAGTTTTAAAGATGGCATCCATCAAAGCTCTACTGGCATTATTATTCTTAACAGCAGTGACTTGTTGGTATGCTGGATGATTCGTTGCAATATTATCTTCTATAGAAATATAACAAAAGCCAAAAGATAAATATACAACAACCAATTGAATTATTATAAGAAAATGATGTACTAAATTCATCTTTATAGTCTATTGAAATTGTTGGAAAGGGAAAGAGTTGGACAATACAAGTTGAACATTTATAAACTGTTCAG